>JAJAGP010002804.1:51215-97726 GCA_025084515.1 Ancistrus triradiatus
AAAGTTCCTAAAGAAAGGGAGTGAATGAGTTTGTATGTAGTGTTTGCATCAGAGATGCACTTATTTTTCTTTATTATTTAATTTGTTATTTTAATTTATTAATGAATTTAATTTATTATTATTCATTTATTGTAAGCACTTATTTGCTCTGTTATTTAATGTTATATTTCTGAATAAAGACATGGAAAGTTTTTTTTTAAACCCGATTCATCGATTAATCGAAAAAATAATCGACCGATTAATCGATTATTAAAATAATTGTTAGTTGCAGCCCAATTAAGGGTCTATAACAACGGATAAAAGTGGACTATAGCAGTGGAGGTACAAATATCCCGTATATAATTTTTGTTGGAGTGAATGTGGAAGCAGATTGCAAACTGAACAACCCACAAACTTGAATCCAAATTTAATGTGCATAAAACTGACAAGTCTGTGGAGTATTGTGACATTCCAAACTCCACTAGTCGTCCATTCATTTATTTTCATACCAACTTAATTCCTTGCTTTTGCCATACTAGTGTTTTCTCATTAGACAAAAAGCCCACTTGGTGACCCACCCCCCTGCTGTGAAGCATTTAGTGCCTTTTGTCTTGGTAATGACACACCGACCCTCACAACCATAGACTGTTTTGCTGATTCTCCACAGCCGCGTCAATTCTAATTTTAGAGTTAGAATTCACATATGCGCAATTTCTGACAAAACACAGCGTCTGTGATTTCTGCTAATACACAACGTATATCTATCTATCTATCTATCTATCTATCTATCTATCTATTTGTCTATCTGTCTATTAACTACCTATCTACATACAGTATGTACACTCATTGGCAAAACCAATTGCTCACCAAGGAGTAGTTACATTTATGTCAGAGCGACTTACAGTTGATACAGTCTTACAGCCCAAGCAGTTATGTATTAAGGGCCTTGCTCAAGGACCCCAACAGTGGCAGTCTGGCAGGGGTGGGTTTTGAACCCTGGACTTTCTTGTCCATAGGCTAGTGCCTTAACGACTAGGCCACCAAAGTTATTGGAATCAAATGAAATCGATTAGAATCGATTCGAGTGAAAGGAGAAGTTTATTGGAGGAAACTGTACAATTGAAAGGAAGCTCTAGTACCCTGTTAGGCCGCCTCTAGCCTGGATACAAGATGAGATACCGTTGGGCATGGAGTCATACAGATTCCGTATGATATCCTGTGGCACATTTTTCCCACAGATGTTGCAGCTGGGCCTGTAGACCCTGCACACTTGTAGCTTGCCAAAGTGTCCCAGCTGGTCCCATAAATTCTTGATTGGCAATAAATCTGGGGACAAGCAGGTCATGGAAGTGTTGCAATCTGGCAGAGAGATTCCTGGGAAACCCTTGCTGTGTGTGAGCGAGCATTATCCTGCTGAAAAATGCCAGTTGGAAGCCCTGCCATGAGAGGCAACGTGGCCACAGGATGTCCTACACATATCACCTGATTTGTTAGTGTCCCTCGTATCACTACGAGGGATGACCGACTGTTGTATGTGATGGCTGCCCAGATCATCACACCAGCAGTTGGTTCAGTGTGTCGCTCTACAGCAAAGGCAGGATTATAGCGCACACCCAGGTTTCTTGTTCATGACACCACTGCAAACAAAGGTGATGATGGCTGGCTGTCAGTGGCAGAGCACGTTATGGGAGCTGCGACAACAAATTTCCCTCTGCTAAGCACCTGGAAAAGGTCCAGGCAGAAACAGGGGTTTGTAGTGAAGGTGATACTTGAGTCTGGTAACAGGCTCTGGCCCAGATAGACCACCAGTAGAGCGGATTGTTTGATCCACTGACCAGCATGAGCAGCTTCCACAGTTTCGTCTACCATCCAGACACAGGTGGCTTAGTAGAAGAAATGTTCATGTCACAGGACCCATTACATGTCCTGCCATTGACAGTCAGCCACCATAACCTTCATTTGCAGTGATGCCATGAAAGAGAAACCTGGACTGCTACAGACCGAAACTGTATTGTCTTCAGCAATTAATTCAGGTTCTGTTTGGGATCTGACAATAGTCGGGTTCAAGTATCTATAGACCCAGCTGCAACATCTGTGGGCAACCTGCTGGTCTCCAGTAACCAACCATATCTCATCTGGTTAGAGGCAGCCTAACGGGATACTAGAGCCTCCTTTCAATTGTACAGTTTTTCCCATCAAACTTAGCCTTTCGCTCTAATATTTTGATCACATATCATCATTACATTCATGTATATACAGTATATATAAAGTTTCACAACAACAACTCCTTTTTGGTGAGGTTTTTTTGTTTGTTTTGTCAGTGCATGTACGTAAATGTGACCTAAAACATCATTTGATTTTCACAAAAGTTCTAAATGTAGATAAAGGGAACTCAATTAAACAACTGAAAAAAAGATACTTGGCCTTTTATTTATTGAGGACAATGATCCAATAATTTTCAATAAAATCTAACAGTTGCAAAAATATGTGAAACTCTAGGATTAGACAGTCAGTTCTTATGGTGAACAAACAAATCTGTGGAGAGTTTGGACTACACCAATCCACAGAGGAAATCCAAGGCCGTTATCACTCTCTCCAGCAGTAGTCAACAAGGTCATAAAGGAATCCAGGGAAAGAAACTTCTAAGCAACTGAAGGCCTCACTTACATTGGTTAATATCCATAAGTCCACCATCAGGAGAACATTGAACAACAATTGTGTGCATAGCAGCATTGGAAGGAGAAAGCCACTGTGCTCCAAAAATAACACAGGACAACAAGTATAATATTTTTGTCTTATTTGTTTTGTTGGGTTCTCTTTATCTACTTTTAGGACTGTATGACAATCTAATGATGTTTTGGGTCACATTTATGCAGAAATTTATAAAAAGGTTCACAACTTTCAAGCACCACTGTAGGCTCCCAAATAAACAGCACTAATGTGTGTTTAAGTATTGTGCCAAAGACACACACCAAAGTAAATTGAGGATCACACAAAATGAATGGTCACACAAAAGAATGATCAATAACTGGCTTTACGTCAATATACAGTTTGTAAATGTACCCTTTATGGTAAATGTATGCCTATTTTACCACATGATGAACAAGTAGACTTTGTACTGTTTTTTGGCCAAAAATATAGAAAAGAAAAGTCAATGAGCTGATACAATCATTATACTCCTCCTCCCTCCAGGAGTGCTTCCAGTTCATCTTGCCTGCCCTACCACATGCTATTGACTTGCTGCGTGATGCCATAGTAAAGGTGAAGGAAGTTCATGATGCGCTGGAGGACTTGCCCTCACCCCCACCACCACTCTCACCTCCCCCTGTCACCAGTCCAAACAAGCAGACTGAAGACAAAGGCATCCAGTGTGAAGAGGAAGAGGAGGAAAAGAAGGACAGTGGTATCGCCTCAACGGAGGACAGCGGTTCCTCGCACATTACAGCGGCTGCCATTGCGGCAAAGGTGGGCATGGTCAAAGGCTAGCATTTACCACGAGATTAAACTTGTGGCTATTGTTATCTGTATTTTAAACTAACCCTGTATGTATACTAATTGACAAAAAAAAATAACACACCCAGATAGAAATGTAGGATTGCTGCAAAATTCGACATGCATTTCTGTCATGCAAAGGTTTGCAAATGTTTGGGCACCCCTGGTTAAAATTGCTGTTACTGTGAACAAGTTGAAGATGAAATGATCTCCATAAGGCATGAAGTTAAAGACGAAACACACTTTTCAACACTTAAAGCAATATCTATGTATTATTTTGGTTTTGTACAATTTTATAGTGAAAAAAGGAAAGGAGTATTTTGCAAAAGTATGGCAACCCTAGGAGATTTGATAACTTTATCACCTTACACCATAATTAGCCTGTTAGGGTTATGTCTTGTTCACTATCATCATTAAGAAAGGCCAGACGACTCTAACCTTGACCCAAAAAACAGCAGCCATGGGTTCTTCCAAGCAGCTGCCTAGCACTCTGGAAATTAACATGGTTGAGGCCCACAATGCAGGAGAAAGCTATAAGAAGATAGCAAAGCATTTTCAGGTTGCCATTTCCTCAGTTTGAAATGTAATTCAGAAATGGCCATTAACAGGAACAGTGGAGGTCAAGATAAGGTCTGGAAGACCCAAAATAAATTTCTGGAAGCAAACATAAAATCTGTGAAAAAGCTGAAGTTGAAAAGAGGATGGCTTCTACAAATGGATAATGATTCTAAACACACCTCAAAATCCACAATAGACTACCTCAAAAGGCGCAAGCTGAAGGTTTTACCATCGCCCTTGCAGTCCCCTGGTCTGAGCATCATTGAAAATCCGTATATAGACCTCAAAAGAGCAGTGCATGCAAGACGACCCAGAAATCTCACAGAACTGGAAGACTTTTACAAGGAAGAATGGATGAAAATCTCTCAAACAAGAATTGAAAGACTATTGGCTGGGTACAAAAAGCGTTTACAAGCTATGATGCTTGCCAAAGGGGGTGCTGCTAGGTACTAACCATGCAGGTTGCCCAACGTTTTGCTTCAGGCCCTTTTCCTTTCTTGTTATTTTGAAAATGTAAAGATAAATAAAAAAAATTTTTTTGCTTAAAATACAAAGGAAATGTGTCATTTTTAACTTTATACCAATAATTTCATCAATTCCTTCTTAAACTTGCTTAACTTTTTAAAGTAACAGTAATTTTGACCAGGCGTACCCAAACTTTTGCATGCCACTGTATGTAAATGATAACAGGTACAGTCTGATTAGACACTGGGTCTTGCCACAAGAGGGTGTTAAAAGGGTGCTTCCCCTACTGCCAGATAAAAAGGTTCTCAGAGGCTCCTTTTGGGTAGTATAGCTCTTGGTGAGAGATTATTGACTGCTAGACATGCCTCTACGACACACTGGAAGACATTTTGCCCAGTTGACAGACTTTGAGAGGGGGCACATCATTGGATTGAGGGAAGCAGGATGGTCATTTTGACAAATTGTTCGCCATCTAGGCTGTTCTGACCTAGCTGTAGATGAGGGAACACACAAACAGGCTCTGTATGATGCTAACAGACTACCAATAGAGAGGATCATTTGATCTACTGACAAGCAGCTCCCACAGTTTCATTTGTCCACCATCTAGACATAGATGGCACCTTCATTACACACCCCTGTCTCTGCCTAGACCGTTTCCAGGTGCTTGTCAGAAGGAAATTTGTTGGAACCTTTCCTGCAATTACACCTTCGTTTGCAGTGGTGTTGTGAACGAGAAACCTGGACTGCTACAGACTGGGACCATATTGTCTTTAGCAACGAATCCAGGTTCTGTTTGGGATTCGACGACGTTCGGGTTTGAGAATGGAGGCCTGTGGTGAACGCGTCAATCCTGCCTTTGCTGTGGAGCAACACATCTGCCCCAACTGCTGGTGTAACAGATGAGGATCTACAGGCCTAGTTGCAACATCTGTGGGCAAACGTCCCACAGGATACCATACGGAACCTGTATGGCTCCAATACCCAACCGTACCTCATCTTGTACCAGGCTAGAGGCGGCCTAACAGGGTAACTAGAGCCTCCTTTCAATTTTAGTTTTCCCCCAGTGAACTTATAATTTCGCTCTAATATTGTAATCACTTACATATGTTATCGTTACATTCATACATATAAAGTTTCAGTCAGTTTCAACAACAACTCCTTGGCGAATTATGTTTTTTTTGTCAATGAGTATACATTGTTCAGCACAGAATATAGTTTTATGCTGCAGTCAATCACACTAACTCCATTTCTTTTACTGTTATCACTGTTTAATGTAGAGATGCACCGATTGCAATTTTTTGAGGGCAATTCCGATTTTAGAGATTTTTTAAAACAGTATGGCCTAATTCAGCATTTTTCTAGTAAAAATTCTAAATGACAACAGACAGATAATTTTGTTCCACTTTACTTTCAATGGAATTCTTCACTGCTAAAGAAAGATTCTTCTAGCTCGGCATCTCGGCAGGGCTAGATTTAAACTGTGCCCAATTCAAACATTATTTAAGTGAGGTGATGGCTGTTGTAAATGGCAATATTAAAATTTGTTGTTCAAGTGTGTTCAGATGTTGTCCTCTCTTGGAGGTTGCTTTACGTTCTCCATGCATACTGCACTTCACTCACCTTCACTGTGAAGAAACTCGACACTGATACCCTGACTGTTAGCCTAAATAACACTCTATTCACCTGCTCCCTTACCAATACTGTGTATATAGGAAGCGACTGTTTAGCTTGTACTACGCTAGCCCAGCATTGAAGCCACAATCGGAAATCTAAAACCGTCCAATCGGACGGTGCATATTAGTTTAATGAACTTTAGATCGGTTGAAGCATTACCCTGTAAATACTCCTCTTTCTCGTGTGTTCAAGCCATGGTATATGTGGTGTGTGAATTGTGTGTATGTTGACTCGTACTCATGTTGATCATCAGAGTTTATGAAGCATCCAAAACCATGCTGCTTTTAAGGTCCAAAGGGGCGCAGGTCCCGGATAGCTTCATTCACTTTCCCCCGCCCCTCTCATTTCACGTGCTCTGTGAAGACAAGGTGGTGACGGCCAGCATTGCCATTTGCACTCCGCCATCACTTTCACACGGTCTTTTAGTATTATGACAGACCTTAGTAATACATTGGGGCAAAAAAGTATTCAGTCAGCCACTGATTGTGCAAGTTCTTCTACTTAGAAAGATGAGAGAGGTCTGTAATTTTCATCATAGGTACACTTCAACTATGAAACAAATGAGAAAAAAATCCAGGAAATCACATTGTAGGATTTTTAAAGAATTTAATTGTAAATCATGGTGGAAAGTAAGTATTTGGTCACCCACAAACAAGCAAGATTTCTGGCGCTCACAGACCTGTAACTTCTTTAAGAAGCTCTTCTGTCCTCCACTCTTTACCTGTATTAATGGCACCTATTTGACCTCGTTATCTGTATAAAAGACACCTGTCCACAGCCTCAAACAGTCAGACTCCAAACTCAACCATGGCCTAGACCAAAGAGCTGTCGAAGGACACCAGGACGAAAATTATAGACCTGCACCAGGCTGGGAAGAGTGAATCTACAATAGGCAAGCAGGATGGTGTGAATAAATCAACTGTGGAAGCAATTGTAAGAAAATGGAAGACATACAAGACCATTGATAATCTCCCTCGATCTGGGGCTCCATGCAAGATCTCATCCCATGGGGTCAAAATGAGCATGAGATCGGTGAGCAAAAATCTCAGAACTACACGAAGGGACCTAATGAATGACCTGCAGAGAGCTGGGACTAAAGTAACAAAGGCTACCATCAGTAACACACCATGCTGAGAGGGACTCAGATCCTGCAGTGCCAGGCGTGTCCCCCTGCTTAAGCCAGTACATGTCCAGGCCCATCTGAAGCTTGCCAGAGAACATATTGATGATCCAGAAGAGGATTGGGAGAATACCATGTGGTATAATATCAGAACTTTTTGGTAAAAACTCAACTCGTCATGTGTGGAGGAAGAAGAATGCTGAGTCCCAAGAACACCATACCTACTGTGAAGCTTGGGGGTGGAAACATCATTCTTTGGGGTTGTTTGTCTGCAAAGGGGACAGGATGACTGAGCCGTGTTGAGGGAAGAATGAACGGGGCCATGTATCTTGAGATTTTAAGCCAAAACGTACTTCTATCAGTGAGACCATTGAGGATGGAACGCGGCTGGGTCTTCCAGCATGACAATGATCCCAAACACACTGCTCGGCAATGAAGGAGTGGCTCCATAAAAAACATTTCAAGGTCCTGGAGTGGCCTAGCCAGTCTCCAGACCTCAACCCCATAGAAAATTTGTGGAGGGAGTTGAAAGTCCGTGTGGCCCCAAACATCAATGCGATAGAGGAGATCGGCATTGAGGATAGGGCCAAAATAACCAGCTACAGTGTGTGGCCAACTGGTGAAGGGACTTACAGGAAAGTCTTTGACTCCGGCATTGCCGCCACCAAAGGTTATGTTAAAAAGTATTGAGTTGAATTTGTTATTGACAATTATGATTTTCCAACCATGATTACAATGATTTTTTTAATCTGACAATGTGATTTTCCTGGATTTTTTGTCTCATTTGTCCCTCATAGTTTGAAGTGTACCTATGTTGAAAATAACAGAACCTCTCTCTTTGTAAGTAGGAGAACTGCACAATCAGTGGCTGACTAAATATTTTTTTGCCCCACTGTCAATGTTTGTTCACCATCGATGTGATTAGTAACTACATAGTGGATTCTTAAAAAAGGTGGGACAGTATTAATTGCCGACTGACAGTCATTGATCAGTAAGTGGTCCCCTTAAAATCACATTTAAAAATGTAACATTTAAGCATATTCCAGTTGATCGTCCAGGTGGGAACAAAAAGCTGATAATATAAAATAACAGGTAAAATATATAATACTATCTACCACCACTACTACTAATAATAGAAAGAACCCTAAAAAAGTTCACCATTGGTGTCCATACACTAATTTCTAATCCTAATAAGGATTATTCCTTTTCAGGTGACCATCCTCCCTCACATAAAGCAGATGTACAGTGGCCAAATAGATCTTTTTGTGACGAATGACAAGTCTCACACCAGTTAAGGTACTGGACTAGCGGGACCAGAAGATTCAGGGATCATAATCCCACCTATGCCACGTGGGTCCTTGAAGCAAGACCTTAACCACAGTTGCTTGGATTGAACAGGCTGGAGTACTAAGACAGTGTAAGTCACTATCGGATAAGGACGTCTGGTTAAATGCCTAGACCCTGGACTGAGAAACAACCCGTCCCGCGTGAGGATCTGCTGCACCATGGGTGTTTCCCCCTCTATGAGTTCCGTCCTTTCTATGGTCGTGTTTTCCCTGTTGTGTGCCATGTGGGTTGGTTGTGTTGTGTGTGTGGGTGTGTGTGGTGTGTGTGTGTGTGTGTGTGAGGCGGGCGTGGCTTGCTCCCATCTGCAATCCAGCACTCCCCCATCACATTTACGCATTTAGCACCGACACTTATCCAGAGCGACTTACTACAATTGGTACAGTCTTACAATCCAAGCAATTGTGAGTTAAGGGCCTTACTCATTGTGGATCTTGCTCAAGGACCCAACAGTGCAGCTTGGCAAAGGTGGGATTTGAACCCTGGACCTTTTGGTCCATAGTCCAGTACCTTAACCGCTAGGTTGATTGTATTATTAAGCTTCTTAAATCTACCATTCCGCATCAAGTGTCTGCATTGTGGATCCAGTCTGTAGTATTAGTTAGCTCTCAACAACTGACCGAGACTACAGACACTATCCAGGCTGGAGCTGAACAGGTACAACAGGCCAGGGAGCTCAGCTTAAAACTGCTTGAGCTGCATGAGCAGCTTATTCAGCCCTTGCTGGAGAGTGGCCCGAGACTCCTTGAATAGGGGGGTCTGGTGTGCTTCCCAAATGAGCTCTGGTGCGTTCGATTGATTTGTAACGCAGGAGTTCCAAAGGGACACGTAAACAAACCAGGCACAGGGCGTGACGTTACAAGAAGCGACCTGTAAATTTAATATAAGGGTATAAGTTAATTAACAGTTATCAAACAAATGTCTATTATGGGCTCTGTTAAAGGATGTACAGTGGGACCTCGGTTCTCGACTTTAATTGTTTTCCAGGAGGATGCTCGAGAACCAAAACGAGAGACAGAGCAAAGTTCCCATTAAAGAATAAGGTAAAATGGATTAACCTTTACAGTCCCCCAAAAATCCCCACTGTATAAGGGCCATTATATGCATTAATGGCAGTTGTATTTGTAAATGTGCTCCCTGATTTATGTGTTCCTTAACAAATCCATCCAAAGGTAAGTGTATTCATATCATGAAATGAGGATGTTTAAGGCGTGTTTGGTAGAGCGCGGTTTTATACTGTTACAATAATGTTTAAACAGTTCCATTAACTCACAGTTGGCCAATCATCAAACACATAACCGTTAGTTTGTAGTAAAGTGTCGGAAAATGTCATGTTTGTACGTATTTTTTCGGCTATAATCGCGATCCGGATATATTATAGATCAATATCAACGATCGGGCTTCTTGATAATGGGTATATGTTATACCTAACCGAGCACCGGGTTATAAAGACGCATGGAATTAAACATTAAACTCTTAAGTTCTTTCGGTCGAGCTCAAGTTGGGCTTTACTGGCGCAGGGCGTCTCTCGCTTCCTCCACTTCCGTTACCCATTGGACTCGTTTTAATGTTGACTTCTTCCGCAGACCTGCTCTATGTCCATGTTGTACTGTGTGGACTGATTAGCGTTGTGTTTGAGATCCGCTGCGAAAATGGAAGACTGAATGAATGCACGTACCATAATGTGAAGCACATACACGTATATTACTCAGTGATGCTGCGCACATTTTACAGTTGCGTAAGAGCCGTTAAAGTTTCGGTAATTACCAAGGCCGTGCTAAAACATTTTGACAGATTATGAGCGCCGTGTTGTACCATCACAATCGGTTCTAATCAGAAGCACAACTAGAATGAATTCATACATAGACGCACCGCATTTTAAGTGTGCACTGTCGATTTTGAGACGTTAAAGGAATGTGTAAGTGCGCCTTATGGTACCGAATCAAATACTGGTTATTCGTGGGTATTACGTGAGTAGTAATGGGGTTGTTTGAACCAGTAAAAAGTCAAAGCAAAACTCTGCTCAGTCTGTGTTCTGGAGCATTAAGTTCTGTTTTCCTTTCAGTTGGCCAGTCAATACACCCTTTTTTTTAGGACCCAGGGAAATGTATTTGCAACTAAGAATACCGTATGTAGGTGTACAAAAGAAAGAACACACCATAAACCCACAGCGGAGCTTTCCACTGAGCAACGGCTGTTGTGAACCTGAATAACATGAATCACTGTGTACTGAACGTGAGTCAGACACGCCCAGAACTCGACGCCCCCAGTGTTTGGCACTAAATGAGGCCGGGGGCTTGATGATGAGAACCGATACAATTTCTAGTCAAAAATGGGTTGAGAATCGGCTTTTGACAAGTTCCATGATGGTTCGAGAACCAACGGTTTTACCACTGTATTGATTCCTTTCATTCCAAAGGACAGACAAGAATCTCAAGGTACCCCTTCTATCCATTATAGGAGGTATAGTTGCCCATTAAAACCAGTACCACTGTCTCCTTGTTAGCATGCACTTCTTGGGATGTAGGAAGCTCTTGTGAGTGTCAGCATTTAATTAAATTACCAGCAAATATCAATGTTTAACCAGAACACAGTATGTTGTTGGGACGTTGAAAGTTTTCTCGCCACACAATCATAAAAGCTCGTCCAGTTCAGTATGGGACTATCCATGTGAATTTTGTGTAAGTTATTTATTTTGGTTTGATGTTAAGAATGTCACTTTTGAATCCGCTAAGCAAACCAGGACTACATGGCAACAATGCATCAATTTTCGCTTTGGTCCTGCAACCAAGCAACCAAAACTAACACATATACCGAACTTCAAACGCATTGCCCTACGTTTTACAACCTACGTTGGGTCACTTTTCCAGCCATGTCCATTCAAAAATTTTTCAATTAAACTTTCACAAACAGGTTTGTCTTCTTTCACTTGACAGTTGTAGCAAAACTCGTGAATAGACTGTTTTGTGGGTTGATTCCTGGCTGTAAGGTTATAAAAAAGCATTTTTCGGAGGGTGCTTGATTGTGAGACTCTACGAACTTTTTGCTTTGACGGTGACGAATAAATGAATTATGACTAAACTATAATATAAATATATTGATCTTTTTATCTCCTTTTTCCTCTCAGATTCCAGAGTCCATCATTTCACGGGGAGTCCAGGTGTTACCTCGGGACACAGCCTCTCTCAGCACCACGCCATCAGAGTCTCCCCGTGCTCAGCAGTCTCGCCTCTCCACTGCCTCTTGCCCCACCCCCAAAGTAAGATCCTACCTGCCTTCCTTTCTCACCCACCTTCTGTCCTGCTTAATTTGCAACTTGCCATGTCACTGTACCTTCACCATGATTTCCATGGCTCAGAGGACCACTGCTACTGTCATTCAGTCTGTTGCTACTTTGTTTTCTGCTTTGATCCGTTGCATTACATTCCAGACAGCAACACTCCAGCTGTTGAAAACTGTTTGAGTAGGGGCTTTTGTTTTGAGGGAGTGGAAGCTTTTTTGGCTTTTTAATTTTTCTAATAAGTGCTTGTGGGTTATGGTTTGTAGTTTTATTTTTTTATAACCAAAACGTATAATGTTTTTGTGGGAACTTTGTTCAAAATGTTTGAAAATCCTGGTTGAGCAAAGGGATGCTTTTGGCTCTTATTAATTTTTTTTCTTGCATTCTTTGAGGAAGTGATCTCTTTTCCATTCTGACCTGTCCATCTGTTTTCTCAGCCTTTTATCTTCATTATGCCCTGGCAGAAAATAAGATGGTATTCAGTGGCAGTGCAGGGCATTGCTTCTAAATGCTAAGTTTATCCAAAGCTAACTTTATCCAAAAAATATTTTTAGGTTAAGTTTGAGAATGTTTAACAGAGTGGTTTTTCCACTGAAATGACACAGTTCCCTTTTATAATGGATGTTTACACCATTTATATATGTTAATGCACAGGAAGCTGTAAGATTGTTTATTGAAAACTCACCAAGTATCATTCCTCAGGCCTCTAACCTTCCTAGATGGTCAGGTATTGCAAACGCCTCTCCCCCCGATGTCCAGCAGGTGATGGACCTCATAATTGCCTTGAATTTATTCAGTACAAGTTCTTAGCACTTACCTTTAAAGCGCTCCACGGTCTTGGCCCTACCTATCTAACCTTTTCAGCAGGTACACCCCTTCATGCATTTACTTTCTTTTCCTCCCTCTGCTTGTTGTGGAGCACAGTTCCAGCATATTTCTGTTTTTGCTGAGATGTGAGTAGTGAAGTTAGTTTGGTTGCTGTGTTCATTTGCAAATTAGTCTTTAAAAACAGACATGAAAAAACTGGTAATTGTTTTGGCTAAAACAATATAGAATAGTGATAAAATATTTTTGACAGATCACCCACCCCTGATTAAGGTTTTTACATCCCTGCCCGAAGCGAAGGTCCTGGGTACATAGCCACGCACGCATAATTCATCGCTTGGAAATCTTTTTTGGCTTGGGCAGTCCAGTGTTAGCATTTGCTTTATTCAGAGCCGGAAGGGTGCTGGATGACACAAAAATTTTAAAACAAACTGGTGATAGATAGAAAGAATTCCATTAACTTGCTGGTATCTCAGGGTATGACCTTGGGGTTGGTGCAATCAACGACAAAACCCACTAACTGTCATACCATCATGACCCCCCTAATACATAGACCAGAGTACAGGGTGGGAATTCTGCTTCTCGGAGCACTCCTCGTGCCTGAGCGGTTGTGTTTGGGATCATGGACAAGAGGATGAAGACCCAGCCATGTTCCATCTTCAATGCTCTCACTGATGGAAGGAGGTTTTGGCTTAAAATCTCATGATACATGGCCCCATTCATTCTTCCCTTAACACGGATCAGTCGTCCTGTCCCCTTTGCAGAAAAACAGCCCCAAAGCATGATGTTTCCACCCCCATGCTTCATAGTAGGTATGGTGTTCTTGGGATGCGACTCAGTATTCTTCTTCCTCCAAACATAAGTGAAGTTTTTACCAAAAAGGTCTAATTTGGTTTCATCTGATCACATGATATTCTGCCAATCCTCTTCTGGATCATCCATATGCTCTCTGGCAAACGGGCCTGGGCATGTACTGGCTTAAGCAGGGGGACATGCCTGGCACTGCAGAATATGAGTCCCTCTCGGCGTAGTGTGTTACTTTGTTGCCTTTGTTACTTTGGTCCCAGCTCTCTGCAGGTCATTCATCAGGTTCCCTCCGTTGTAGTTCTGGGATTTTTTTGCTCCCCGTTCTTATGCTCATTTTGACCCCACGGGACGATGAGTCTGCGTGGAAGCCCTAGGATCGGGGAGATTATCAATGGTCGGTAGGTCTTACAATTGCTCCCACAGTTGATTATTGATACCAACCTGCTGGCCTATTGTAGATTCACTCTTCCCAGGCCTGGTGCAGGGGACAATTTTTCTTCGGTGTCCTTCGACAGCCTGTGGTCTGACCATGGTTGAGTTTGGAAGTCGACTGTTTGAGGCTGGGACAGGTGCTTTTATACAGATAACGAGGTCAAACAGGTGCCATTAATACGGTAACGAGTGGAGGAAGAGAAGAGGCTTCTTAAGAAGTTGTTACAAGGTCTGTGAGAGCCCAGAAATCTTGCTTGTGTGTGGTGACCAATACGTATTTTCACCATGATATACAAGTAAATTTCCTTTTTAAATCCTACAATTGTTACCGGATGTTTTTTTCTCATTTTTTCTATTCATAGTGAAGTTGTAGCTATGATGAAAATTACAGACCTCTCTCATCTTTCTAAGTAGGAGAACCTGCACAATCAGTGGCTGACTAAATCCTTTTTTGCCCCACTGTATATGCACTCACTGATCACTTTATTAGGTACACATTTTTGTTTCTACACTCATTGTCCATTTTATCAGTTCCACTTACCATTTAGAAGCACTTTGTAGTTCTACAGTTACAGACTGTAATCCATCTGTTTCTCTACATGCTTTGTTAGTTCCCTTTACTCTGCTCTCTAATGATCATGACTCCCACAGATCAGGTACTGTTTGGGTGGTGGATCATTCTCAGCACTGCAGTGACACTGATGTGATGGTGGCGTGTTACTGTGCGTTGAGCTGGTATGAGTGGATCAGACACAGCAGTGCTGCTGGAGTTTTAAATGCTGTTCAGAACGTGTAATCAGAGTCGGTTTTGTGGTACATTCTAATAATTGGCTTTGACTGTATAGACAGTTTACCAGTTAGAATCAGTCACTTTGTGTAGGTTATGCAGAGCCTGATAAAAGTCTGCAGTTATTTGGTTAAATTAAATATGGTTAAATAAAATATTCAATTAGAATATGCTCACATAGTTTATAATTCATTGTTTCATCCATGTGTGGCAAAATTGGACAAAACCGTGATTCTAAATGTTTTACTCCACAGTGTTTTGGTTTAAACACCAAAAAGTGCTATTTTGTCTCATCTGCCTGCAAAACGTTTTTTCCAATAGCCTTCTGGCTTGTCCAGAAGATCTTTATCAAACTGCAGGTGGGCAGCAACAGGAGAACAGTGGACTTCAATTTGCAATCCTGTAATGCACACTGTTGTTTTTCAGAGTTCTTCTGATGATGGACTCTTGAAGATTAACGTTAGTCATTGTGAGAGCGGCATTTAGCTGCTAAGAAGTTACTTTGGGTTCCTTTGTGACATTGTGGACAATTGTACATATGCACTTGGAGTGCTTTGTGTTGGTTGATCTTTAATAGGAAGGTTGACAATGGTCTTGAATATCTTCATTTTGGTCTGTTGGTGGACTGGTCCGGTCCAAACTCTTTAACAATATAAACTTTTCCAGCCTGATGACCATGAAAAATTCCTTTCCGGAGGTCCTCATGAATCTCCTTTGTTTGTACCATAATACTTGCACAACATTGTGGAGATCAGACTTTGACAGACATTAATAGTTTATTCTTAATATGACTGTGTACCTACACACACCTGATTGTGAGCCCATTGACTGACAGCACCTGACTCTAATTTCACCTTTAACTTAACTGCTAATTCTAGAGGTTCACATACTGTTTCAACTTATATATGTAATATTGAATCATTTTTCTCAGTAACTAAATTCCCAAGTATAATTTATTTGTCTCTTTTGTTTGTTGTCTTTCTGTGATTTAGGCTTACAGTGTGTGTGAAAATCTGTTGATGCTGTAGGTCACGATTATGGACAAATATAGAAAACAACAAAATTAACACATTTTTCTAATATTTATTCTGACCTTTATTTCGTTGCAGACAGTATGAATCCAATATATTTCATGTTTTGTCTGGTCAGCTTCATTTCATTTGTTAATCCCATTCCTGCAATTCAGGTTTGCAACACATTCCAAAAAAAGTTGTTATGGTAAAGCATTTATCACTTTGTAATCTTGCCATTCCTTCTCACAATGCTTAAAAGATGTTTGGTACTGAGTATACCATGGGATTTAGTGTTTCAGGTATTATTTTGTCCCATTATTCCTGCAAACATGCTTTAAACTGTGCAATAGTATGGGTTGCAGTTGTAAGTTTTAAATTTCTCAATGGGGACAGGTCAGGACTGCAGGCCAGTCCAGTACCTGTACACTCTTATTCTGCCTTTGTACTGTGTGCAGCCTGTTGTTTTGCTTTGTCTTGTTGAAAAATGCATTGAAGTCCCCGGATTTCATATTGAAGGCATCTCATGTTGCTCTGAAATCTCAGTGTACTTTTCTGCATTAATGCTGCCATCACAGAAGTGTAAATGACCTTTGTGAGGGGCACTGACACAACCCCATACTATGACAGAGCCTAGATTTTGGACTTGTTCCTGATAACAGTCTGGATGGTCCTTTTTGTTTTTGGTCCGAAACACACAGCGTCCATTTCTTCCACAAAACATCGGGAATACTGATTTGTTTTTCCACAATGCACGTTTCCACTGTGTAATGGTCCATCCCAATGCCTCCGAGCCCAGAGAAGGTGATGCCGCTTCTGGACATGGTTAATTTAAAGGTTCTTTTTTGCACAGTAAAGTTTTAAGTGGCATTTGTGAATGTAACTCCATATTGCAGTTTGTTAAAGTAATCCCTTGCCCATGTGGATATATCAGCTGTTGACGAATGACGGTCGTTGATGCAGTGCTTGAAATCACGTCATTTTTTAAAATCTCATTAATAGCACTAAATTGTTCCATCCCAACTTTTTTAGAATGCATTGCGGGCTTGAAATGCAGAAATGGTTGTTAATTAACAAATGAAATGAAGTTGACCAGATAAAACTGTCTGCAGTTAAATAAAAGTCAGACACAATGTAAGACGCACTGCATTTTTTTTTCCCTTACCATCCCAACTTTTCATACTATGGAATTGTAGTTTACTCATTGCCTTCTTGTAAGTGCTGGAGTGCAAAAGCAACAGCACAAAACTCTATTTAGGAAAAAAAACAACATACAAAAATATGTTTATCTATTTGGTCAACTTTAGTTCACTGCGACACTTTGGAAAATTATTTGACTGCACAGAGGCAGAAAGAATTCCACTACACACAATGACTTCTGGAACTCTGGAACTTGCTCTACATTTTTTTTTCCAGGTTTGACTGGGTGTAGAGGGCAGTCTTCAGTACACCAAAAACCTTTTGACACAGATTTGACTGTTGGACTAGAGCTGGTGCCCCTGGTTAGGTTAAAAAAGAACAAACAAACAGTAATATCCTGCTAGTCAAAGGAGCTTTCACCTGGACATTTTGGCTTTAGGTTACGCATAGGCTCCAGTCAGAGCTTCCTTATTCCTTGGGTGCACCAGATACCTTTCTGGTGCATTTCCTCAGTTTATGGCTGGTCTCAAGGACTTTAGGACTTGCTGCACATGGGTCCTATGTAGCTGCCAGTCGTTGCTATAGAAGATCATCTATGTAGGCCATTGAAATGGTACAGCAGTTGTTGGAATGTGGCTGGTGGCACTATAATTGCAGTAAACCACATGGGATTGAAAAGGTTCTTTTCAACTAATTGCTCTCAAGGGTAGAATACATATCAAGGGTAGAATACATGAGAGCTGAAGGGGCATGCTTTGTCAATGTATGGAGCACTGGGGCCTACAGACATCATTGCAGGTGCGGAGACAGGGACTGCGTCTAGGATGAAAACAGGGACCCAGGGGACCCTCTTGTGGTAGGACCCAGTGTCTACCTTTGATGATGTATGACTGGGCCTGAATGGCTGGAGCCTGAACAACTGGAGTTGGTGTTGTGACTGGGGCTGGAGATGGCACCGGGACAGGAGTTGTAGCTGAGACTGGCGCCGTGACTGGAGCGGAGACTGACGCTTTGACTGGAGCTAAGACTGGCACCATGACTGGTGCCGTGACTGGAGCTGAGACTGGTGCCATGACTGGAGCTGACACTGGAGCGGAGACTGGCACCATGACTGAAGCGGAGACTGGCACCGTGACTGGAGCTAAGACTGGCACCATGACTGGAGCTGAGAGTGGCGCCATGACTGGAGCTGAGACTGGTGTCATGACTGGAGCTGACACTGGACCTGATACTGGAGCGGAGACTGGCACCGTGACTGGAGCGGAGACTGGCACCGTGACTGGAGCTAAGACAGGCACCATGACTGGAGCTGAGACTGGTGCCATGACTGGAGCTGAGACTGGTGTCATGACTGGAGCTGACACTGGACCTGATACTGGAGCTGAGACTGGCACTGTGACTCGAGCTGTGACCAGCACCATGACTGGAGCTGAGACTGGTGCCGTGACTGGAGCTGAAACTGGCACTGTGACTCGAGCTGTGATTGGCACCTTGACTGGTGCCATGACTGGAGCTGACACTGGAGCTGAGACTGGCACTGTGACTCGAGCTGACACTGGCTCCAGAACATTGGCCATGGACTGGACTGGTACTGGTTCAATGGCAGGAGCCTGGGCTGGACCTGAAACGGAGACAAGAATTTGGACTGGGACAGAGACGGAGACCGAGGCTGGAGCTGGGCCTGGAGACAGATTGGGTGGAACTCTGGAGGGCAGAGGTACTGGACCACTCCTGCCGGATGTTGTTGCCATCCCAGCAACTGCTCATGTGCTGTGAGTGCTTCTGGTGCAAAACTGGCTTCTGTCATCTTCCCTGGGGCAAAGTGTTCAGTCGTATCTGACTAAGTGGGATGCAGTAGGCAGTCAATAAGCAAGCTTTATTAGAAGTAGAATAGGGTAAAACAGGGAAAAACCAGAACAACGTTAGTAACAAAATAAACTGTGCTGTCAGACGGTGTGTCTGAACCAGAGAGAGCGAGATGATGAAAACCAATCCTCAACAGAGCCGGGGTAAAACACTATAAACAGAGATGGGAATAACTGCTTCCGAAACAGAGCAGGTTATGAGGGCAGGACCAGGAGGCAGAGTCAGGAAAGCAGAACGCTTGGAGAACAGATGAGGTTAAAGTGAAAGCAGCAAAGCTAACAGGAGCAAACCAAGCAGGAACCAAAACATGCGAGACTCAAACACTTCACAAATATACAGTGGAAAGCATGTTGTTTGAAAAACCAGACTAATAACACTTAAACTAGACAGAGCTCATGAAATGAGGAAAAGTGTCAGGCGTGAAGCATGCTGGGAAGTGCAGTGCAGAAGTGGCCAAGATGTGACAGGAGACATGGTGTGAGAACATCCAATTAACTTTTAACGTTTTTTGTTTTTTTTTAAGATATGTTCATGCAACAGGCTGCTTGAATGCATAGCATAGCATAGCATAGGTTTCTAGTGAGAGCATCTGACAATCTGACACAGCTTCTTCAGCTTTCATTAAATGTGCTGCCTGTGGAAATTTCTTAAAAGGAGCCATTTACTTTTGTAGTGAAACTAAGAAACAAAAAATGTAATTACAAATAATCATAATGTACTTAATTATAGTAACAGCATATTCTACTTTCCTGCTTCATTATGATACAGTGCTGCATATTGCTACATGTCTACCAGATGACACTTGGCTGGCAACTTTTTTGCAGCTTCTGTGAGCAACATCAGTGATAGTAAAAGAGTATTATTGGTAGTTAATAGTAATAGTAAAATAACAAACACACCTGTGAAACATGCTGTTTCAATCATTACCTTGAGTGTATGAGTGACTTGTCTTGAGATAACCTTGTGTGTGTCGCTGAACATGGCCACTGATGCTGATAGCGACGTTAAATAAATCAATAAACATAAACGTAAACATCTACTCTTAAGACAGATTTCCTGACATGTTTTTCCAAATGTGTATTCTCATTACGAGATCACATCTAGACCATCCTCACAATAAATGTATGCCTGCCAAAATGTTTCTATTGTTGCACAGCTGCACAATCAGATCATCTGTATTTTAACTTAACTGAAATATTTGTGCTTTGTGTATTGCCCACTATGATATGTACAGTGGTGCTTGAGAATTTGTGAACCCTTTAGAATGTTCTATATTTCGGCATTAATATGATAAAACATCATCAGAGTTTCACACAAGTCCTAAAAGTAGATAAAGAGAGATTCTTATGCTGGAATGCAGTGTTTTCCTTTCTCCAAACATTACACTTTTCTTTTAAACCAAAAAGTTCTATTTTGGTCTCATCTGTCCACAAAACATTCTTCCAATAGCCTTCTGGCTCGTCCACGTGATCTTTAGCAAACTGCAGACGAGCAGCAGTTAACATTAGCCAATGTGAAAGAGGTCTTCAGTTTCTTAGAAGTTACCCTGGGGTCCTTTGTGACCTCACCAACTATTACACGCCTTGCTCTTGGAGTGATCTTTGGTTTTCGACCACTCCTGGGGAGGGTAACACTGGTCTTGAATTTCCTCCATTTGTACACAATCTGTCCTGACTGGGTGGATTGGTGGAGTCCAAACTCTTTAGAGATGGTTTTTGTAACCTATTTCCAGCGCTGATGATCAATCAACAACTCTTTTTCTGAGGTCCTCATACATGTTTCTTTGTTTCGTTACCATGATACACTTCCACAACACATTGTTGTGAAGAGCAGACTTTTGATAGATCTCTGTTCTTTAAATTAAAAAAAAAAAACAGGGTGCCCACTCACACCTGATTGTCCATCCCCATTGAATTGAAAACATCTGACTCTAATTTTCACCTTCAAATTATCTGCTAATCCTAGAGGTTCACATACTTTTTGCCACTCACTAATATGTAATATTGGATTCATTTTCCTCATAATAAATGACCAAGTATAATATTTTTTGTCTCATTTCTTTAACTGGGTTCTCTTTATCTACTTTTAGGACTTGTGTGAAAATCTGCTGATGCTTTAAGGTCATATTTTATGCAGAAATATAGAACATTCTAAAGGGTTCGTAAAGCTTTCAATTTCAAGCACCACTGTAAGTTTCATTTTCTGGTTTTAACAGTTAAAATAATCCCAAAGCAAACTATATAACACAAGTTGTTGCTTAAAGAAAATAAATAATATTGTATAATGTAGAAATGGACTGGTTTTTACTGTCCATAAGCAAAAGCCTCTGCTTATACCGCTACTGCTCTCCGTCCGTTTTTAAGGGAAATGAGCATAATTAGCATAGCACATTAAGCTGCTGTTCACTTTTTCCCAAGATATATTTATTCTAGAAATATTTTGCTCATTTTTTTCTATAGATGAGGTCATTGCATTACATGCCTGAGGCATTGCTCATTATTCATGATTGCCTGAACAGAGCCATAGTATGCGTGTGTGTAGTGTTGTATAGTTTTTTTGTTTGCAACATGTAGGTCTGATGACTGAGAGGCAAACTACTGGCAATATTCGTGCAAGTGTCTGTTTAGATGAGGTGAGTTACTGTCCTGTGGCTTTCTCCAGGCGTCACGGAGAGAGTTCAGGGCGCACTTGGATGAGGTCATCACACTCAAGTCAAGGTACTCTACCTTGGACCAGGTAAACAGCTCTACTCTCCCATTCATATAGACACGTACACACACAATGTCCTCTTTGCAAATAGCTAATTGTTCAGTGTTTATTGCTCAAATTATTGCAATGGATAATATATAATACAATAAAGTTGAGAAATCCCGCCTGAGCAAATCGTTTCAGACTAGTAACATCACTAGTCACATGTTATTTGGCATGGAACTTGCTTGTGAAAAAATCTGTTAGTCATTAGCCATGCCCAATTGCTCATTTACATACAGGCTGACCACCACTGTGTGGGTGATTGTGCATGAATTAGATCTTTGTGTTCATGTTGTAGACATCACCCTTACTTTGAGTTGCACAACAGCCTGTCTATCCTTCTACTGCCTTTGTCTACTAGTTTGAATTTGTCTCATGTTGCTTAGCTAATTTTATGAAAAATTATGCTTTGATGCATCCAGGCTGTACTATCGAATCATTAGTATACCATATATTTGTACTGTGCAGTACTTCTTTATACAGTGCTTAGTCTATATGCATATGGATAAAAGCTTACAGTCATAATTCTCAAAATATTGATTGTGGCAGTTTGGCTCAAAAGAATTGGACAGTAGGTACAGTGGGGAAAAAGTAGTATTTAGTCAGCCACTGAATTGTGCAAGTTTTCTTCCTACTTAGAAAGATTGAAGAGGTCTGTAATTTTCATCATAGGTACACTTCAACTATGAGAAGACAAAATGAGAAAAACAATCCAGGAGAAATCACATTGTAGGATTTTTCAAGAATTTAATTGTAAATCATGGTGGATAATAAGTATTTGGTCAATAACAAGTTCAACTAAATACTTTGTAACATAAACCTTTGTTGGCAAATGACGGAGGTCAAAAACGTTTCCTGTAAGTCTTCACCAGGTTTGCACACAACTGTAGCTGGTATTTTGGGCCCATTCCTCCATGCAGATCTCCTCTAGAGCTGTGATTTTTTGGGGCAAAACACGGACTTTCAACTCCTCCTCCACACATTTTCTATGGGGTTGAGGTCTGGAGAGCCTGGCTAGGCCACTCCAGGACCTTGAAATGCTTTTTTACCGGAGCCACTCCTTTGTTTTGGCCCGAGCAGTGTGTTTGGGATCATTGTCATGCTGGAAGACCCAGCCATGTTCCATCTTCAATGCTCTCACTGATTGGAAGGAAGGGTTTTGGCTTAAAAATCTCACACGATACAAATGCCCCGTTCATTCTTCCCTTAACACGGATCAGTCGTCCTGTCCCCTTTGCAGAAAAACAATGATGATGAAAAACAGCATGATGTTTTCCACCCCCATGCTTCACAGTCACAGGTATAGTGTTCTTGGGATGCAACTCAGCATTCTTCTTCTTCCAAACAAGAACGAGTTTTATTTTTTTTACCACAAAGGTGTATTTTGGTTCATCTGACCACATGATATTCTCCCAATCCTCTTCTGGATCATCCATATGCTCTCTGGCAAACTTCAGACGGGCTGGGGACATGTACTGGTCTTTGTATGTTCTTCCATTTTCTTACAATTGCTTCCACAGTTTGATTTATCACACCAACCTGCTTGCCTATTGTAGATTTCACTCTTCCTAGTCTGGTGCAGGTCTACAATTTTCTCTTCCTGATGTCCTTCGACAGCTCTTTGGTCTTGGCCCATGGATGAGATTTTGTGAGTCTGACTGTTTTGAGGGCTGGTGGACAGGTGTCGTTTTATACAGATAAAAACGAGGTCAAACAGGTGCCATTAATACAGGTAACGAGTGGAGGACAGAAGAGCTTCTTAAAGAAGTTGTTACAGGTCTGTGAGAGCCCGAAATCTCGCTTGTTTGTGGGTGACCAAATACTTATTTTCCACCATAATTTACAATTAAATTCTTTAAAAAGCCTACAATGTGATTTCCTGGATTTTTTTTCTCATTTTGTCTCTCATAGTTGAAGTGTACCTATGATGAAAATTACAGACCTCTCTCATCTTTCTAAGTAGGAGAACTTGCACAATCTGTGGCGGACTAAATCCTTTTTTCCCCACTTTATAAGACAGAGTTTCTGATGGCAGGTCAGGGTAATATGCAGCTGAAAGAACAAAGTTAAATGCATTGTTTCACATGCCTTTTTATCCTGGACTGTGTGCATTCAGTTAAAACATGGAAAGGGCAATTGTTTGTGAAGACTATACTATATTTTAGGGGTAACTAGTGTAGAAAATTTGATCGCTTACAATCTATAAATTGCCACTGTGATAAGGTAGTATGGCATTGGATCTTATTTCTGTCTGAAATAACCTCAATATTTATCTGCCATTCATGAAAATAATTAAAACTCTTATGCTCCTTTGACTGCATAAACCTCAGTCATACTATGTCATTAAATGCATTGCAATTAATTGTATTTGGGGTAAATAAAAGAAAACTCCTGGTACTGATTTCCTGTATCATTCACTGTATCACTGTATGACACTACTTTTGTAGCTTTGTGTCCATAGTTTCATCCATTGATCCATCTAGCCATTTAGTTTTTTATAAGTCCACCCAACCATCTTCTAGTAGCATCTATAAAATTCACAGTTTTGGCCTTGACATTTTTATTAGGCCATCAAAGCAACACAATTCTCTCATGCTGTAGACTTAATTTTCTTGCTACCATATAAATACAGATACACACACAAAAAAAAAACAATTTCAAAACATATTTACAGATTTAATTCAGTGTATTCAATTTCCAGTGCATCAAAAGTTTACATACGCAAATTTGGCTGACTATTTTAAACTAGAATATTATTCTAGGAGCTTTTCAGAAATACTTTTTAACTGACCAGTTATTGAAACTGGAGATTTTTTTTAGTCTCTGCACCTGTCCCTGTATAAAAGCGTCCACCTTTAGCTTCAGTGGCCTTTTGGTCTTGATACCTTTGCAAAATCCAAGCATCTCAGCCAAAAACGTTTCAGACCATACAGTCAAAGGGCTGAACAAACTTTAGTCCAAATGTTGAAGTGAATCCCACAACCACAAAGTGACTGTTGAAGGAGGGGCATTAGGTACTTAAGTTTGTACGCCCACCATTAAGATAGTACTGTTAGACTGTTGCACATGGAACTAGTCCAAAACTAGGAGTAAATAAAAACTGAAATTTGCAGGTGATCACCAGGGCAAAGCCCTAGACTTTTGGAAGAGTGTTCTGTGGTCAGATGAAACAATAGTGTAAGCTTTGGCAATATGTATTAGTGCTGTGTATGTAAATCCAAAAAAAGCTGTGAAGGATGGGGTTCTAGCATCATACTGTGGGGGTGTTTTCCTGGAAAAGGGTGCACTTCAGAAAAAAAGAAAACATTGTGAGTAAGAACAATTGTATACAAATACTAAAATACATCAAGACATCACCACCAAAAATATGTCATTTGGTCGCCAAGACAATGATCCTAAACAACAGCAATCACCCAGGAAAACTTGACAGAGCAAGGAAGTCAACACAACCCAAGTTAGACCATTTCTTTTAGAGAAATGTGCAAAACATCCAGCAACATATTGTGAGAAGCTTGTTGAAGTCTTTCCCAAGTGTTTGATGTAGATTTAGCAAGTAAGAACGATGTGTATGTAAACATTTGACTTACTGAAACCCTGATATAATACCATAGCCACCACCAGTACGCCAGTCCATGATTGTACCAGTCTTGCCCTGTTCTAAACCAGTTATACACATTTTTTTTGGTATCAGCTTTCTTTCTTTCTTTCTTTCTTTCTACTTAATCTACCAGTCTTGTAGAATTGTTACAAGTTAAACTGAAAATTCAGTGAAAGCTCTTGCTTTACTTTTTGGGGTTATCAAAGTTTCTCTTTTGCTCAGTCTCTTGTAAACCCCTTTTGTTTCTGTCCATTACCAAAGCTCCATTCTAGGCTGGAGGGGCTCAGAGCCGATCGCAGGAGCCATAGGACCTACGACTCGCGAGTATCTATTACCGCATTTTGCCAAAAAAAAAAGAAACAAAACAAAAAGCAAAACAAAAAAAACAAAGGAGCTGCTTCCATCCGCAAACTTGGCTTTGCGTCAGGAGCTCAAACTCCTCGCTTTACTCTTTCTTGTTATTTCTGTTGTGCTGCTCTCACTCACTCTTTTCTCTGTAGAACCCACCTTCTCTAACACTTCTGTTTCTTTTATTAGCTGTATAGTGTGTCGGAACCTCTTGTGGTTGTTCAGTTTTGTTCAGTGGATATTTTGATTCTTTTTTTGCCTATTTTTTCCTCCCTTTTGTGCCTATCTTTGTTTAAAGATACTTCCATTTAGACGCAGTGTGTTTCTGCTTTTTGCTTCTGTGTAAGCTGTACCTCAACTTTTTCTCTTCTCCTTGACGTTTATTATTTTCTTTATGCTGGATGTTTATCGTCGAGTTGTCATGTCTGTGTTCTAGTCTGTTGTATCTGGATTGTGATTAGAAATGGTTCGGGGGTCTTGCTTGTATGTTGCTCCCTGTAGGCTGGGGTTTCAGCATTCAAAGGTTAAATGGAGGGCATTTGTTTCAGGCCTTAATTGCGCAAATAGATTGTACAGTCATTTAGATTTCTATAATTTATGCACCTAGCTGATACTTTAAATGCCTTACAAGTCCTCTTGTATACCCTTGGCCTAAGGGAACATCTATATATTTGGTGCATTTATAGTTTAATTAGTTGAATGTTGTTATTTTTTAATGCATTACTTGTATTGCTATTATTATTATTATCTTTTCTAGTGCTCGTTGGAAAAGTTTGGTGGAATCTGTGTTTACAGATAAAACAGAAAATAAGACAAACATGAAGAAAACTTCAACATTTACTGGCTCACTAGTGCTGTGTGTTACCCATCACTTCCACTGTTTCTATTTTTTATTGTTTTTTTAAAGTTATAACTCTGATGTATCTGTAACCGGAATAGAAACCCCATAATGCCACCATCATGATAATGATAATAATGGCAGTAGGACTGGAGAATCTTGTGTGTCTTCAAGCCGTCCTTTTTTGGTTGCAGTGTGTGGATGTTTAGATGACTGCCCAGTTCTTTTTCAAGTTGTTCAGTGGAATGCTGATGTTCTGGACTCTTAGTTGATTTTGCCATTTATTTTATTTCTTTTTCTTTCCTTCTCTGTTTTTCCCTCTTTCACATTCCCTCTCCCTCCCTCCCTTAATCCCCCTCCCTCCCTCACCCTCCCCTTTCCTCCCTCTCCCTCTCTCCCTCCATCTCCCTCCCTCCCGTAATCCCTCTCCTCCCTCTCCCTCCTCCCTTAATCTCCCCCTCCCTCCCTCTCCCTCCCCCTCCCTTAACTCCCCCTCCCTCCCTCTCCCCTCATCCCTCCCTTAGCCCTCTCCCTCCCTCTCCCGCTCCCTCCCCTCCCTCCCTCCCGCCCTTAATCCCCCTCCCTCCCTCTCCCTCCCTCCCTTAATCCTCTTCCCGCCCTCTCTCCTCTCCCTCCCTCTCCCTCCCTCCCTTAATCCCCCGCCCTCCCTCCCTCCCTCCTTAATCTCCCTCTCCCTCCCTCTCTCCCTCCCTTCCCTCCATTAATCCCTCTCCCTCCCTCCCTATCCCTCTCCCTCCCTCTCCCCTCCCTCCTCCTTTAATCTCCCTCCCTCTCCCAGTCTCCTCCCTTCCTCCCCTCCTCCCCTCAACCCCCTCCCTACCTCCCTCCATCCCTCACCTCCTCCCTCCCTACCTCTCTCTCTCTCCCTCCCTCCCTCCCCCTGGGTCTTTCTCCTCTCCCTCCCCTCACCTCCTCACCTTCCCTCCCTCCCTCCCCTCCCTCGTCTCCTCCCCCTCGCTCCCCTCTCTCCTCCCTCCCACCTCCCTCCCCTCTCCCTCCCTCTCCCTCCCTCTCCCTCCCTCTCCCCCTCTCCCTCCCTCCCTCTTCCTCTCCCTCCCTCTCCCTCCCTCTCCCTCCCTCTCTCTCCCTCTCTCTCCCTCTCCCTCCCTCCCTCTCTCTCCTTTCCTCTCCCTCCCTCCTCCCTCTTCTCTCCCTCCCTCTCTCCCTCTCCCTCCTCTCCATCCCTCTCCCTCCCTCGTTTCCTCCTCTCTCTCTCCCTTCCCTCCCTCCCCCTCATTCTTTCCTTCCCTCTTCCCTCCCTCCCGCTCCTCCTCCCCTCCCCCATCTTCTCCCTCCCCTCCCTCCCTCCCTCTCCTCCCGTCGCCCTCCCTCCCTCCCTCCCTCTTCCTCTCCCTCCTCGGGGCCTCTCCGCTCCCTCTCTCTCCCCTCTCCCTCCCTCTCCCTCGCCCCGCTCTCTCTCTCTCACCTCTCCCTCCTCCTCTCTCTCCCTTCTCCCTCTCCCGTCCCTCTCCCTCCCCCTTCTCTTCCCTGCTCTTCCTCGCCTCCCTCTCCGCCCTCTCCCCCTCATCCCTCTCCCTGCCCATCCCTCTCCCCTCCCTAACCCTCTCCCCCTCGCTCCCTCCTCTCGCGCCGCCCTCTCCCCACCCTCCCCTTTGCGCCCCTCCACCCCTCTCCACTCCGCTCCCTCCTCCCTCTCCCCTCCCTCCCCCTCTCTCTCTCCTTCCCTCTCTCCTCTCTCCTCTCCTCTCTCTCTTTTTCCTCTCTCTCTCTCTGTGTCTCGGTCTCCCTCTCCTCCCCCCCCCCCCCCCCCCCCCCCCCCGTAGGTGCAGTCACGGTGCTAGCAGCAAGAACCCATCCTAAGAGCGAGTGAGTGCTTGAAAATGTTTAGGTGTGTGTGGGTGTGTGTTGTGTGTGTGTGTGTGTGTGTGTGTGTGTGTGTGTGTGTGTGTGTGTGTGTGTTGGCATAGTATATTTGTAAGCATGTAATTTGTAAACTGTTGTTAATTGGTCTTATGATATGCTTTCTTTAATTTGATAATTAATACTTTGATAATTACAATAATATTATATCAAATTATTATTATTATTGGCCCTCCTGGTGATGCAACACAAGATGTTTTATAAAGTAGTTCATTTCAAACTTTCTAAACACCAGCATACAACATATTCTTCTCAAAAATGGCAATCTAGTCACTTTTTCCTCAGTTGGGCTCTATGTGGTCCATTCAACTGTTTCAGACTTAGCCATTTCTGTAGACCTAGGGTTACTATCTATATACGAGGTTACTTCAAAGCTAGTCCCATATACATATCCCCAGATCGGGCCAATTTAGCGTAATCAATTAACCATTGGTCTTTGGACTGTGGGAGTACCCGGAGTAAACCCACGTGGACACGGGGAGGACATGCAGACTCTGCACAGAAAGGATTCAGGCCACTCCACCTGGGGATTGAACCCTGAACCCAGGACCTTCTTGCTGTGGCCTGACGGTGCTGTCCACCGAGCCACCGTGCCGCCCTTTCCTCAATGAAGAATGGATCTTTTCCAAACCTTTGCCACAAAGGTTGAGCACCTACTTCTCTACAGTATACTTGTATGCTGGGGTTAGTCCATTACATAAAAACATTCCTAGACCTTATTCCTCCTCCACCAAATTTTAAAGTTGGCACTATAGTGTCCTCCACGCCAAGATTCATTTCTTAGATAGACAGACGGTGAAGTGTAATTCGTCACTCTGGAGATGGGTTATACTTTTCCAGCTGTAGCTGCTCAGCCATGGAATCCCAACCCATACAGCTCTCAACAAACAGCCATAGTGCCCAAGTTGTTTCCAACTCGGTTAGTTTCTAGTCTTAGTGTTGGTCAGGCTATTTTTACAAGCAAAGTAGACTCTTTAGTCTTAGTATTGCTATTGTTTGTGGAGATTGCATAGTCATATGCTTGATGTTATGAATGTTCTTGCATTTGGTTGGGCTGATATTGTAGAATCCACTGGTAAACATCAGTGCCCACATAATTTTGCTGACAAATCAATTTTAAACAAATGAATGTCAATGCACAGCCGTATGCTGTGAGTTTAGAGTCTAGAATCTGTATTGTGTTCATGTACACAAACTTAAGCACTCTGTCACACTCAGGTCACAGTGCAGTGGACATCACTAAGGTGGCTCGCAGACATCGCATGTCTCCTTTCCCCCTCACGTCCATGGACAAGGCTTTCATCACTGTTCTGGAGATGACTTCTGTCCTGGGCACTGAGATCATTAACTATAGAGGTGAGGCACACACTAGTCACAAGGTTACACATACACTAAAGGCACCGCCCATTTGTCCATTTAGATTTAGAGGCATTCCGATGGGTAATAATCACAAGCTTACAAATGCAACATCAGTCTTTGTAACACAAAGTGCTATTAAATACAACGTTTAGCTCGTTACCTTTCAAATACACAATGATCCTAAGCTTTATGATACAGTACTGTGCAAAGTCCTTAGGCATTACATTCCATTTAATATTTTGGGGTATATTCTGCTCCACTTTATTAGAGACGTTCACTGTAATTGCTCCACCTTGCAGAAGAAAAGTCAGAGACATAAGCTCATCGCCTGTTGCACAGCTTGTGTCCAGTCATTCTCTAAGCCTTCATCAGTGCTCACATACAGGAATGTCTGCCTACAGTAATTCTGGTGGCTGGACCATTTTTGGCTGTTATAACTATTTTCATTCCAGCAGGACACTGAGGTGTTTCAATCACAGTCAGCCTTCAACAGCACTGCTGTGTCTGATCCACTCATGCAGAACAACACACACTTACACCCCCCCACCACTCAGTGTCACTGCAGTGCTGGAATGATCCCCACCCAATAGTACCTGAACCTGTGAGGGTTCCTGACCATCCAGAGAAAGGGTGAAGGGGTGCACAAAATATGTAGAGAAACAGATGGACTTCAGTCTTTAATTGTAGAGATGAGACCAAAAGAAACCTTTTGGTTTAAATAAAAGTGTTATGTCAGGAGAAAGGAAAACACCTGCATGTCGACATAATAACCTGATCCCATCTGTGAGACATGTGGTGGTAGTATGGTTTTGTGCCTGTTTGCTTCATATGGGCTGGGACATGATGGAATGATGAAATCCTCAATTATATCACAAATAAAATAAAAATTTTAGAATATTTGTCGATAACCTGAATGCCGAGTGAAGTGGGTCATGCATCAAGCAAGTCACCCTAAGCCCACAATCAAGTCAGAGATTTTATTTATATGGCGATTTTTTACCATTTTTACAGTTTGTCTCAAACAGCCTTTATATTTTTAGATTATCTTTGTAATATCCTAGGGGGGCCAATCCCAATTAGCAAGCGGACGGCGACAGTGCTAAGAAAAACCCCTAAACATTGTGAGGACGAAACCCTGGGAGAACCAACACGCCAAAAAATATTAACCCTCCTCCTTGGGTGGCTTAGATGATAATGTAAGAATGAACAATTTATCTAGTCAAGTAAGTCTGTGTAATTAGCTAAAAACAGAAACTAAGTAAATATTAACAGATAAATAAAATATTTATAATTTAGGAGGGGGGGGGGGAAAAAAAATTTAGGACTTTGAGTCCTCAGTGGGAAAGTCCTTGGTGGAACTTTGTCCCCAGCCAACCGGAGGACGGAGAGAGTTACTGTCCTCTAGTGTGGCCCGGGCATGGTAGGGCTGGAGCTGATGACGGAAACAACTTGAGTGGTGCTGAAGCGGAGGAACATCTTAGTGTGGGGCTGGAAATGGTACCTGAACACAAGCTCTGAGAGAACCAGAAGGTCACACAGCCAAGAGGGATCATATGAGAAATCAGCAACCCACCTCCCCATGGGAGGCAAGAAGACAGCAACCCAACGTCCCAGATCCACCACAAAACTCTTTGACTATGAACCCCCAGCTCTGCCCTTAGTTTAAGACAAGGATGCACAACTCAAGATCAAGAGGACTGAAGTCCAGCCCACGAGACACTCCTGGCCAAAGGACAAGGCATGACAAGGCAGACAGACCAGACATGACTCCAGACTCCGGCCCCAGTAACCCGAGCCGCACATCCCAGTCTAAGTCTAACCAAAAGCCTGTGTAAATAAGTATGTATTTAGCCTAGACATACAAATTTGGAGAGTGTCTGAATCTTGAACTAAAGTGGGAAGTTTATTTCATCGCTGGGGGGGGGGGGCCATGTATGAGAAAGCCTTTCTCTCTGCTGAGACTTTTTTAATTCTAGGAACTAAAAGAAGTCCTGCACCCTGTGAACAAAGCAGATGAGCTGGACTGTAAGACTCTAAGGGCATACACACACTAGGAAATCTGTACTAGTGTGATCGCTCCAATTTGTGTTGGGGCACGGTATGCTGAACCATGCTCGGGCACGACTGGAGAGGTGGGCTTGAGCGCGGCATGCATATAGTGCGATCGCGAATCGTGCCCAAGCGTGGAAATTAAATGACATCCAATCTTTTATTTAATTTACACCATCGTCAGTTTTGCTGGTTGTAAGGATGTCATTAGGTTTGGCTGATATGTACAGCTGTGTATCATCTGCATAGCAGTGGAAACTAATGCCATGTTTACGAGTAATTGAGCCTAGTGGCAGCATGTACAGAGAGAATAATAGTGGGCCAAGCACAGACCCCTGAGGCACACCTCACTTTTGAGAGCTTTGAGTATAGATTATTTACATGTAATGTTTTAGAATGGCCATGTCAAAGTCCTGAGCTTTATGCAATAGAAATGTTGTGGAAAGTTCACACGAGGGAATCCAACAACGTCCTGGAGGTGCTGTTCTGTATCGAGGAATGGACTAAAATTTCTCCAAGTCAATGTGCAATGGTTCAGCGGTTACCAAAAATGTTTAGTTGCATCTATTGCTGTCCAAAGGGATCACACCAGATTTCGAAAGCAAAAGGTCACATATTTTTGACATTTACAGATATGCAATATTGTATTATTTTCCTCAATGACTAGGTATAATGTTTTGTCACATTTGTTGGGTTCTTTTATCTATGTTTAGGAATTGTTTAAAAATCTGATGTTGTTTTAGGTCATGTTTATAAAGAAATATAGAATTTCTGAAAAACTGTCATAATTTCATCAATACTGATAATGTTGGGACTGTGGTAGCCTAGCGGTTAAGGTACTGGATTCTGGACCGGAAGGTCCATGGTTCAAATCCTGCCTCTGCCAAGCTGCCACTGTTGGGTCCTTGAGCAAGACCCTTAACCCATAATTGCATCAGAGCCAATGCTGGTGTGCCAGTGCTGCCATGAGTGACAGCTTCAGAAGACACACAGCTTAACCATACACTGCACTGATAAGTTGTGAACTGTTTTTACCTGTCAGACATGCTATTTAAAGATTGCCAAAGTCCTGTGCAATTTGCATTGTCCATTTCCAGGATCTTCCAGGCTCTGGATCTTGGGTCCAAAACCATGCTTCCATTTTAACAGATAAGCTGCAAAGCTGTCCCTGTTGTAGGATTACAAATATCACCTGTGTATGCACAGACCTAGTAAGCACATTTTAAAAAGAACATGCATTAAATAGTTGTACTGCTTAGGAACGACTAGTGTGATGCTCACAGCAAGTGTTTAAATATTATATATTCAACCTCTGTGCCCCTGGGTGCGGCTTTTACTGCACTTGACACATGAATTGTATAACAGGCTTAGCAAGAGCATAATGCCAAACAGCACTGTTACAGGGTGTCATCACCTCACATTATATCACAATCATAAGATTTTTTCTAGTGTGAATATCATAGGCTGTATAAAGTCATCTTCATTTTAGAAATTAATCTTTTAATTGATGTATTACTTGCATATTAGTTTAATCTTTTTATTGATTATATTTTCCCAATTTTGGAATTTCTAACAAAGTGGGGTTTTCTGAGTTGGTCCACCTTCACTAATTTTTCCCTTTGTTTCTTAGATGGAATGGGTCGAGTCTTAGCTCAGGACGTCTATGCCAAAGACAATCTTCCCCCTTTTCCTGCCTCAGTCAAAGATGGTTATGCTGTTCGGGGTAAGAGCCTTGATGAAACCCTCTTGTTCTATCTTGAAATGATGGTTTGTTTTTATGCTGATTTCTTTTTACATCTCTCAGCTGCTGATGGCCCAGGAGATCGCTTTATCATTGGAGAATCCCAGGCGGGAGAGCAGGTGAGCCACACACACATATAGGCCCAATGCTAGCTTGGAGTCACACTTCTAGTGTTACGTGGTGGTCGAGGGACGAGCAGACGATTTGCTGGGTCCCCGTTCAAAAATAACAGTTTATTAACCAACCAAAGAGTCCGCAGAAGGCAGACAAGCCAAGATAATAATAATAACCAAACTAAAAATGATAACCAATAATGATCATGTCAATAATCAACACAATAATAATAATAATATACAACCAGATCTTGTCGGCCGTAGGAAGTTGGTGTGGAGCCACGGAGGCAAATTGGGAGGCATAAGGCCGCGGGGAGTTAGCGGGGCTAGCGATCGCAACCGGAGAAAGTGGAGCACTAACGTGGCTAGCGATGGCAACCGAAGAGAGTGGGGAACTAACGTGACTAGCGGTAGCAACCGGAGAGCTAACGTGGCTAGCGGTAGCGAACAGAGAGATCGGGGAGCTAACATGGCAAGCAGTAGTGAGCGGAGGGCCAACCTGGCTAGCGGTAGCGACCGGAGAGAGCGGGGAGCTAATGTGGCTAGCGGTAGCGACCAGAGGAAGCGGAGTTCTAACGTGGCTAGCGGTTGTAGCAGCTAGGCTAAAGGGGCTAGCGGTAGCAACCAGAGAGAGCGGAGCGCTAACGTGGCTAGTGGTAGCAACCGGGGAGAGCGGGGAGCTAACGTGGCTAGCGATAGCAAACGGAGAGAGCGGGGAGCTAACATGGCTAGCGGTAGCCACCAGAGGAAGCGGAGTGCTAACGTGGCTGTAGTAACAGCGGTAGTAACAGCTAGGCTAAAGGGGCTAGCGCAACAAAAACCACATAGGAGGCCTTGAGCAGGGGACATAAGTGCGCGGGCGCAGCCACGGGCAGGGAAACACAAGGCAGGTGCAGCCGCACATAAAGGGGGCGGACTAGGCCGCAAACGCGACGGTCAGGAGGCGGGTATCCGGCGGACAAAACCGCAACAAAAACTAATCCAGTGGGCGGAAGCGCCGCAACAAAAGGTAATCCAATGGTGGAGGAGAAAAGCAAGGCACGGCAACTGTCCCAGCATCATGGGGCAGCAGAGTAAACAAAGTCAATGCTCCTGCGACAGCGTCTGGGAGAGCGGGGCTTAAAACGAGTACCGCCCAGCTGAACGCGGTAATCAAACAGTAATCAAACATGAATCAGTCCCAGCTGAGAACCGCAGCCATGTTGTTCCCAGAGGGGAATGTGGGCGATGTAGTCCCAATCGCCCACAGATGTAAAATCCCCAATCATATGTTCACATATACTGTATGTGCAGTTTTTAGTGAGAAAGTGTGTGTTTTCTTTCTGTTGATTTAAATGTTTGTTTAAAATGAGCTTGAATAAACAACAGGTTTAAAGCAGAAAAGGTGGGGCCTTCATGGGTGGGACTTGTTTGTCCAGCACATCCCCCAGATGTTCAATTGGAGTCACTTATCTCTTGTGAGGATTCTTTTGTGACATGGCATGCCTAATTAACCTGGCATAGCTGTGGTATGCAGACTGTCGGATATGAACACATTTACTGCTTAAAGCTTTGTTTTGGTGCATGTATGTTTACTATCATTAGTATTATTACTTTGTTAATCTGGTAAAGGGGAAACTCCAGTAAGAGGACTTCATTCAGTAGTGAATCTATATACTGAAACAATTGCATTTTTCAGCAGGAAATTACTATTTTACTAATTTAACAAATGTTAGGTGGTAATAGTTAAACAGTTTTACAGACTGCGGAGAAGGCATACCATGCTATTTGGAAGCCAAATTATCATCAGGTTTTTAGTTTCCTAGAAGTTGCTTTTGAGTCAGTTATGATGTAGGGAATTTGGTGGTCCAGTCAACACTTTGAACTCCTTGTCATGTTCCTCAAATCATTCCTGAACATTTTTTTCAATGAGGCCTGTTGAATTTATTTTGCTGAAAGAGGCCACTGTCATTACGGAATACCATTGCCATGAAGGCATGTACTTGATCAACAGTGATGGTAGATGAGGTAGGTGGTAGATGTCAAGGTAACATCCACATGAAGATCATGACCTAAGGTTTCCCAGCCGAACACTGACCTGAGTGTCACATAGTCTGTGTTATTCATTTCACCTGCCAGTGGTTTTAGCAGTATGGCTGATGTATATACACTGGAATATACACGTTCTGGACAGCTTCTGGTCCTGGCATTCATGTGGATGTTACTTATCATTGCTGCAGAGCAAGTGCACCCTATCATGGCAACATATTCTCTAACGGGGAAGTTTGAGAAACATGTCAAGAAATTCATGGTGTTGACTTGGTAAATCCATGAATACTCAAAATAAAATATCTTAACAGTAAACTGACTCAAAATGAATTTCTCCGATTCTGAACTCCTGATCGTAATTTAACTTCCAAATAACATGACAGCATCATGTATAAAATAAAATGTACAACCCCAAATCAGAACAGAAGTTGGGACAGTATGGAAAATGCAAATAAAAATGCAGTGTTTCTTACATTTACTTTATTTCACTCCAGACAGAATGTTGACATTCTTCTCACAACACTTAAGGATACCAAGCAATGAAGTGTTTCAGCTGTTATTTTGTCCCATTGGTCCCCCATTTTCTTTCCCCATTTACATTTAGCACCATTTTAGCATACGCCCCCTTTATCTCACAGAGCGACTTCAAATTGATAGATACGTCTTTTACCCCCAATCCAAGCCAAATTTTGTGGGGGGGGTTTACGACCCAACAATGGCTGGCTGGCAGAGGTGGGAATTTTGAACCCCTGGACCTTCTGGTCCCCAAAGTCCAGTTACCTTACGCCGCTAGGCTATACCATTAAACCCACAGCCCCCCACCAAAAATGTCCCCTTAACCACGAATGCGTAGTTTTGGTAAGCCATTTTCAATTTTTCCAAATTACCCTTTTTGAGTGGAAACAGTTGGATATGTAGAGGCAAAATGAGCCACAAACTTCAGCTTGAGAGCAACAAGCCAGCACTGAAATACGCAATAAAGGATATGATGCTGTGATAAACCAAAAATCATCCGGTATACCATGGGCCCATGTATGAAAAAACAAAACTCCTCCCGCATATTTATTGACCAACTGCCTAACATATCCAAGCCTTTGGGACTTTTGAATAAGGGAAGACCCTAAAAGCCTTGAATATCCAAAAATTGGAATTCCCAGCCAAACAAAAACCATACGTTTTTTTTTGTTTTTCACGTGGCATTACCAGGGTTTATAATGTCACTTTGCAAGCAAAGCAAAAAAGCACCCCCTAAAAAACCATCGGACAACCTAAAACAATTATTGAAAATTTAGGGAAAATTTTTTTCCCAAAAACCACAGGGCAGAACAATCTAGCTAGACAGGGGTTCCGCAAAAACCTGTGAAAACAATGTGGTGGCCAGCAAGTCCCCGAACAACAGGGGTGGGGGGAAAACCAATTCCCAGTTGGTGCCGAACATTTTCAATATTCATATAACAGTTTTCATCTTCCTCAGCAAGGAGAATATTCCTACTAATGGCCCTACCTACATGCAAGAGAAGAATATAAAGCCTTTTCTGAATTTGTTTTGGATTTCCGGGTTTTTTTTTTTTGCTTTGCAAGTTGCGCCTAACCAACTTGTATTGATTGTCCCAAACGCTATAATTAAAAATTCCTTACGAAACGCAACAAACTGGGGGAAAGGGTTTTAATGATAACCTTCAATAATAAGCATCACCCTCCATTTTCTACCCCATACAACCTACCCAGCCGCCCTTTTTCCTGTCTTGTTTTCCTCCACTTCCCCTTCCTGTCCCCCACCTTCCGCCCCCCTAAACCGCAATAGTGTAAACAAATGGTTTTTCCCCAAGGTCTGCCTTTATTGTGTAATCCTAAGAAGGCCTTTTGCTGGTCCTTTGAAATATTTGTTTCCATATAGCAAGCCCGGTTGGGGTTTTTTTTAAAAAAACGTCCGTGGGATCTGGCAAAAACCCTGGAATTAAAAACAGCACTCCCCCCGCTAAACAGCTTTTTTGACACTAGGTTTGGGGACTAAAAAGCGTAGTTTAAAAAGTCTTGAGAAAATTAAGAGTTGATTATTTAATATTTAAATTTACATCAAGTTGTTTTTGGAAAACGTTCCTGTGACATTATTGCTGGTTTGCACAGTAAGAAATCCCATTATTACCTTAATAATGTAAACCCGGGAAGGTTTTCCCATTATTTGATTACTCAAGTGAATGTAGACCTGGTTTTATAAATTTGGATTTACTTGACAAAATTAGAATTTTTCAGTAGTTATAGGATTATTTAATGCACTGAATGTTACTTTACATTTTACAGCAGGGGCTTGCTGGCTTTTTGTCTTGGTTTCTAAAAACACTTTTTCTCGTCCACCAACCAATGTCACTTTTTTTTGCTGTTTTCTCATATTGCAAGAACTTTAAAAAATGTGAAGACCCCGGAACGGAAAATCGGTTTATATGACCACTTGATCCCGTTCCCTGTTATCCCCCTTTTCTCGCCCCCGATGCCGCCCCGTTACCGCCCTTTTCATCGTCCACTATCTAATCAGAATATATCATCATCACCCCACCCCCTAGTTCCTACACTCAACTAATAATCCATTAATCCATATCAAGTCCTGTTCACCAAAATAGGGGGACACTTGTTGTAGTTCCTAAACAGTTACAGTCTGTAGTCCATCTGTTTTTCTAATAACAAAAACTGCTTCATATACTCAAAAATGTTTTAACTTAAACGACCCAGCTAGAACTTCATTCAAATGTGAACGTCAACTAAGTGTGTGTGTGTGTGTGTGTGTGTGTGTGTGCGTGTGTGTGCGTGTGTGTGCGTGTGTGTGTGTGTGTGTGTGTGTGTGTGTGTGTGTAGCCCACCCACACTGTGATGCCAGGCCAAGTAATGAGGGTGACGACAGGAGCACCTATCCCATGTGGAGCGGATGCTGTAGTGCAAGTAGAGGATACGGAGCTACTGCGAGAGTCGGATGATGTAAGGCTCTTATACACTGATGTCATCTTGCTTTTGGAATTTCTCTCACTTATATATCTGTTATCCATCAGCATTAAATAGTGAATGTATTTACATGCCCAAAATAATTTGATCTCCATTTGATTTTGGCTATTATCTGGTTGGCTGCAGTATCATGTAAACAGCATACTTTGATATTTGAAATCATGTCAGTTAATAACAATTTTATATTATCTTCTAATATCTAAGGCCAAACCTAGGGTAACTGTGGCAAAGAACAACTCCATATATGTTATAAGGAAGAAACCTTTTGAGGACCAAGACTCAAAAAGGAACCCAACCTCCTTGGGTGGCTTAGATGATATGTGTACGATAACAAAGTGATCAAAGTTTGCAGTAATAGTTTAAATAAACAGAAGCTAAATATTAACAGGGAGAACATATTCAAAAATATAATAAATATAATATAATATGTAGACTAATATTTTAGAGAAAATGAAATATTATGAAGAGAATAATAAAATCGAGAATATAAAACTATAGCATATAAGTCAATAGTGAAAATAAATACGAATAATGTAAAAATGTGCAAAAAGGCATTATACAGAGTTGCTGTGGGATCTTGTCTTCTTGGCGGGATAGTTTTGGTGGTATGGTATCCTCAGTCAACCGGAGGAGGGTGAAAGTTATTGCCTGTGGTCTGGGTAACGATGCGCTGAAAAGTGATGGAAGAACAGCTTGGGTGGAGCCAAAGCAGAAGAATATCTTGGTGTGGAACTGGAACGGAAGACCAACTTAGTGTATGGGCTGGAACTGGTACTAGAACACGAGTACGGAGAGAAAGAGAAAATGTAGTTATTGTTAAGAGCACAGAGTCTATTAACAGAGCACCTTTGAACCACTGACATGAGCATGAGGCAACACCAAGTATAACAGCATAGCTAGAAAAGGAAGAACCAGAACATAACACAACCAAGAGGGGTCACATGGGACAACAGCAACGCATCTCCGCAACAAACCTTAGTGATTGCACTTGAGCACTTGAGTGATGGTCCTTTGAGTCTCAATGTCATTTACATCACTTGTATGGTTGGGTACGCATGCGCCATTTACCTGGTGAAAGGATGGCACCAGGAAGCACTATGGGAAGAAGGCAATTTGGTAGAATAAGTATGGTTGGATGTTGTTTTACTGAGTACCTCTGGGTGCAGGCATTCATGTGGACATCAGTTCGAGACGTACAACCTGCCCAAGCATCATTGTAGACTAGGTGGTCATAATGTTTTAGCTCACTGGTGTGTGTATACCAGATTTAAGAATTCAGTAGGTGGAAAAGACTTTTTAATGCACTGTAGATGTACTCAAATACTTGTGTTTTAGGGCACAGAGGAGTTGGAAGTGCGGATTCTGGTGCAGGTGCGGCCAGGCCAAGACATCAGGTCAGTTTGAAAGAAGTTCTTACAACATCCCTTGTGAGTTAGTTGTGCTACTTCACTTGATAGTGAAATTTACTATCCATTTTATTGTTGAACTAAAACCACACAGGCCGATAGGTCATGACATAAAGCGTGGAGAATGTGTGTTAGCCAAAGGAACACACATGGGCCCGTCTGAAATTGGCCTTCTGGCCACTGTAGGTGTCACGGAGGTGGAGGTACACAAGTTCCCTGTTGTAGCAGTGATGTCCACTGGCAATGAAGTAAGTAGATCCTGAGTAGACTTTTTTCATCAGCATGTCTTACTCTAACACATTAAGTCATTTTGAATAATTCTGTGCTTGTGTTATGAAGTTGTTGAACCCTGAAGATGACCTCCACCCAGGGAAGATAAGGGATAGTAACCGCTCCACACTTCTGGCCACCATTCAAGAGCACGGCTACCCTACCATTAATCTCGGCATTGTCGGAGACAAGTAAATAGTATATTCTATGTATACATCAGTTACTGTTAAGGGTAATTTAACCTTTAATTGAAATCAATTTAGTCTGACAAAGAAATCCCTTCTCAAGAAAAACACGTCACAATTATTGGCACCATTAGAAATTCTTAGAAATAAAATGTAACTGAAGCATTTTTCTGCATTTATATTTGACCTTCTTTTACCGTAAGTTGATCAGAGCGTCTAGGAACTTTCAAGCAGTAATTCATGAGTTTCTGTTTCACTGGGTCATGTATTTACAGTAGTGCTTGAAAGTTTGTGAACCCTTTAGAATTTTCTATATTTCTGCATAAATATGATCTAAAACATCAACATATTTTCACACAAAGTCCTAAAAGTAGATAAACAGAACCCAGTTAAACAAATGGAACAAAAATATTATACTTGGTCATTTATTTATTGGGGAAAGTGATCCAATATTACATATTAGTGAGTGGCAAAAGTATGTGAACCTTTGCTTTCAGTATCTGGTGTGACCCCCCTGTGCAGCAATAACTGCAACTAAACGTTTCCTGTAACTGTTGATCAGTCCTGCACACCGGCTTGGAGGAATTTTATTCTTTATTCTTCTTTAACCATTCTTTGGTGGAATGGCTTGTGTGCTTAGGGGCGTTGTCTTGCTGCATGACCCACCTGCTCTTGAGATTCAGTTCATGGACAGATGTCCTGACATTTTCCTTTACAATTCTCTGATATAATTCAGAATTCATTGTTCTATCAATGATGGCAAGCCGTCCTGGCCCAGATGCAGCAAAACAGGCCCAAACCATGATACTACCACCACCATGTTTCAAAGATGGGATAAGGTTCTTATGCTGGAATGCAGTGTTTTCCTTTCTCCAAACATAACGCCTTTCTTTTAAACCAAAAAATTTTTTTCTATTTTTTTGGTGTCAATCCGTCACAAAACAATTCCTTTCCAATAGCCTTCTGCTTGTCCACGGATCTTTAGCAAACTGCATACCAGCAGCATGTTCTTTTGGAGTAGCATTGTCCCTTCTCCTTGCACCCTGCCATGCCGCCCAAAAAAACCACCCAATTGTTGTTCAGTGTTTTTCTGATGATGGACTCAGAACATTAACATCAGCCAATGTGAGAGAGCCTTCAGTTTGCTTAAAGTTACCCTGGGGGTCCTTTGTGACCTCACCAACTATTACATACCTTGCTCTGGAGTGATCTTTGTTGTCGCCCACTCCTGGGAGGGTACACTGGTCTTGAATTTTCCTCCTCCATTTGTACACCGTCTGTCTGTCTGACTCTTTATATGTAATATTGGAATCATTTTTCTCACAATAATGATCAAGTATATTTTTTGCCTCATTTGTTTAAATGGGTTCTCCTTATCTACTTTTAGGAGTTGTGTGAAAATCTGATGATGTTTTAGGTCATATTTATGCAGAAATATAGAAAATTCTAAAGGGTTTACAAACCTTCAAGCACCACTGTATATGTATATAATGAGTCTGTCTGCCTCTGCTAAATAAACAAAAATTGGTCGTCATTGGATCTTCCAACAGGACACGAAACCCAGATCAACAGAAAAATGGTTTACTGAACACAAATTCTAGCTACAGGCTTCCATGATTGTCTCAGTCCTCTGATCTAAACCCACAGAAAACCTGTGTGGTGAGCTAAAGACGAGAGTGCACAAGAGAGGACCTAGGACGCTGGACAATCTTGAGAGATTCTGTAAAGAGGATTGTCTCAAATACCCTTCTCTGTATTTTCCAACTGTAGAAGGTGTTATAGGAGAATAAGTGTGGCTTTATTGGCGAAGGTGGTTGTATGAAGTACTATATTCAGCTGCCAATAATTGTGGTTCACATGATTTTGTTAAAAATGATTGTATTGTTGAGGGATGTGCTGTCTGGCAGCACAGAGTGCAAGATGGGAACCAACCCTGTACAGTTAAACGGTCCATCACAGGACACATGCGTGAGTGCACGCACACTCTCTCACACACACACACACACACACACACACACACACACACACACACACACAGATGCTTTAGGGATGCCAGTTGGAATGTGGGAGCCACAATTCATATTTACATACTGTGGACGCACAACAGTTATGTACTTGACTATGGACTAGAAGGTATAGAACAATTAGTGGTGTATAAAAGAGAAAAGAAAATTAATATAAGATGAAACGTGAGAAGTATAGAACTATAAATATAAAGAGATATAGAAATATATAAAAACAGAAATATTGAAAACTACAGAAAGACGGATAAATGAATATGATGTACACTATACACTAGGAATATGATAGAAAATTACAACAATTTACACACATTTACAACTGCTACAAATATTGCAGAGACGCGTACTGATGGTATCAGTACATATTGCACAGTAGTGAGGTAGCGGATTGTATATTATTGCACATTGTAATATTAGCGCTTGGGAATGGTAGCTGTTCATCAGAACTGTTTATTGTGATGAGGGTTACTGGAGCGTTTCTTGGGATGGTGCAAATTGTACAGCCTGACAGCAGCTGGAGCTGCGGTATCTCGCCTCTGAGCATCGCAGGTGTAGGAGTCTGTTGCTGAAGGTGCTGCTCAGTGCTGTGACTGGCTCGTGCAGTGGGTGGAGGGGGTTTTCCATTAAGGATGACAGCTTGGCCGTCATCCTTCTTTCCCCAGCTACCTCCACTGAATCCAGTGCACAGCCTGGGACAGAACTAGCCTTCCTGATCAACTTCTCCAACTTCCTCCTCTCTGCTGTTGTGATGCTACTTCCCCCAGCAGACAATACCATGAAAGATGGCTGATGGCACCACAGAGTCATAAAAACACCTTAGGAGCCTCCTCAGCAGATGAAGTCTGCTCTGGACTTTCTTGTACAAAGCTTGTGTGTTGTCCATCCAGGCTAGTCTGTTGTTTAGATGAACACGCAGGTACTTATAAGTGTTCACAAACTCGATATCCCTTCCCTGGATGTTCACTTGTTTAGATGGTGTGGACTTAGTTCTGCGAAAATCCACCACAAGCTCTTTGGTTGTACCCATGTTGATCTGGAGGCAGTTCTGCTGGCACCAGTCCACAAAGTCCTTGGTGAGTTTTCTGTATTTGCTGTCATCAACATCCATGATGTAGCTGACAATAGCAGACTCATATTAGAATTTCTGTAAGTGACAGTTTGTTGAGTCATGGGTGAAGTCTGTCCCTGTGGAGCACTCGTACTGCTAAATATAGTGTTGGACACGCAATCCTTAAGCCTCACATACTGTGGTCTGTCTGTGAGGTAGTCCAGTGTCCATCCGATGAGATAGTGGTCGACCTCTGCACCCTCCATCTTGCTCCTCAGGATATTGGGCTTTATTGTGTTAAAAAGCTCTTGACAGATCAAAGAACATGATCCTCATGGTGCTTCCTGCCCTTTCAAGCTGAGAGAGGGATCTTTGAAGAAAGTAGATGATTGCATCCACCCAAATACCTTAGGCAAACTGTAGTTGTTCCATTGCATGTTTCACCACTGGACGAAGATAGGCAAGGACAAGCCTTTCCATGGCCTACGTAAGATGAGAGGTCAGTGCCACTGACCTGTAACCATTCAAATCACTGGGAGGTGGAGTCTTCGGTACTGGAATGACAGATGATGTCTTCCAGAGAACCGACATTCTAATCTGATTCAGACTTACAGTGGGGTAAAAAAAAGTATTTAGTCAGCTACTGATTGTGCAAGTTCTCCTACTTAGAAAGATGAGAGAGGTCTGTAATTTTCATCATAGGTCCACTTCAACTATGAGAGACAAAATGAGAAAAAAAATCCAGGAAATCACATTGTAGGATTTTTAAATACTTTAATTGTAAATCATGGTGGAAAATAAGTATTTAGTCAATAACAAAAGTTCAACTCAATACTTGGCAATCACAAAGGTTAAACGTTTCCTGAAAGTCTTCACCAGGTTTGCACACACTGTAGCTGGTATTTTGGCCCATTCCTCCATGCAGATCTCCTTTAGAGCAGTGATGTTTTGGGACAACACGGACTTTCACCTCCCTCCACAAATTTTCTATGGGGTTGAGGTCTGGAGACTGGCTAGGCCACTCCAGGACCTTGAAATGCTTTTTACGTAGCCACTCCTTCTTTGCCCGAGCGCAGAGCTCTTTGTATGTATACTGACCACTGCAATCGGGTGTACTTCGGGTCTGTGAAGAGGCTGAATCCTCACCAGCCCTGCTTTTCCCTGTTTTTCCGGTTCACCATCTCCTTTCTTCCCTGCTCCAAGAATCAGCCGCTGCTGAGGATGACCCAGTCGGTCTGCCAAAGCCCATCCTGCCTGCTTCCTCCTGCTCCTGTGTCATCTAGTGGGACTTCAGTTGGGATCTGGATCCTCCAACATATCCCTGCTGTAGCTCAATGTGCTGCCACCTGAAAGTTTGTCCCTCCACATCTCTGGGACCACTTGATCAACAGGGCTCACACATCCCCATGATCCGGGCATCTTGGTGTGACTAAGACGATATAGCTCCTATATCTCTCACATAATGCTATTGACTTCATTAATGACTTGCCCAAGTCGAACAGCCACACTACCATACTTACCATTGTCGACCAATTTTCCTGCTGTGTGAAGTTTTCCATTGTGCCATAAGTTTTCTGTAAGTGCTTTCAGTATTCCAGACCGCAGAACTCCACCACTTGTCTTCCACCACTTTCGACTCTCAGAGGACATTGTGCCATACCATGGCCCCCAGTTGACTTTGGAGGTTTGGAGCAAGACTAGGCATCTGCCTTAGCTTAACATCCTGGTAACACCCCAAACCAATGGCCAGTGTATCTGCACTAAACAGGAACTGGGTAAGTTCCTACGCATCTTCTACCAGAACAATCAGGCAGACTGGAGTTGCTTCCTATCTTGGGCAGAGATGGCACAGAACTCTCTGTCTCACTTCTCCACTGGCCTCACTCTTTTCATTGTGTCTTGGGCTATCAGCCTCCCTTCATGCCCTAGGAGCTTTCTCCCACCGACTCTCTAGCCGTGGATGCCTGGACGCTATGCAGAGGAAACAAGAAGCTGCACTCCTGGTACACTGGACTTTTTCTAGTATTTAACCAAATCCTACTCTGCTGATCTTTCCGATATACTTTCTTCCAAAAACAGGATGGCTTCATATACAATTAAATAAATACAGGGGAAACAGAAGACCACACGGGGTGCCACTGCTATCAGCTAAGAACAGGCAGCTAAGGCTACGGTTTCCACAGACTCACCATAATTTTACAGTAGAAGATTGCCTGGTCTGTTGAGCGTCGATTTCTGTTGTAACATTTGGATGTTAGGGTCAGAATTGATCCATCCTGCCTTGTATGAACAGTTCTGTCTTGTGGTGGTGTAATGGGGGATATTTTTTGGTAGACATTGGGCCCATTAATACCAACTGAACATGGTATTAAGCCACAGCCTACCTATAGCTTTTGTAAAAGATTTGCAGGGAGGCCAAAGAAGAGAGAGTTGAAATAATCAAGACATGACATAATGAAAGCATTAACCAGAATTTGAGCATCTTTGTCAGACAGAAAAGGGTGGAGGTGGGAAATATTACAGAGGTGAAAGAAGGCAGTGTTAGTGTGGATCAAAACTGAGCAATGTATCAAATAAAACATCAAGGTTTTTAACAACTGCAGAAGGTTGAAAAAGCACACCATCAGTACTGATAGAAATGCAAACCATTAGTGAATTGGGAGGAGAATTTGAGGAGGAGACGCAGGAGGAGATGCAACTGAATATCTGGACATGCATTGTTTGTTATTACTCTGTTCTCTAATGATCAGGACCCCCACAGATCAGGTACCATTTGGGTGGGGGATCATTATCAGCACTGCAGTGACACTGATGTGATGGTGTGTTAGTGTGTGTTGTGCTGGTACTGTTGGATCAGACACAACAGTGCTGCTGGAGTTTTAAAACGTTCATCACTCACTGTCCACTTTATTAGAGACATTCATCTTATTGCTCCACAGATGAGACAGTCAGAGACAGTAGCTCATCTGTTGCTGCACAGTTTGTGTAAGTCATACTGTAATCCTTCAGTGCTCACAGAATGCTGCCTACAGGATGCTGGTGGCTGGACATTTTTGTTTGGTGGACTATTTTCAGCAGTGA
>JAJAGP010002805.1:0-97683 GCA_025084515.1 Ancistrus triradiatus
CACTAAGTGGCTTTCAGAGGCAGGCATCCTGCTTAATTCCACATCTCATGATATAAATGATCTCGAATGATTCATTCTGTTTAATGAAAAGCATTATGCATAATTAAAAGTATCCTCTGTGCTCAATCAGGTAAGATAAACTCTCACACATTTTATTCACAATACAAACTCATTTACCCATCGAAATATGTGAAGAAAGGAAGGGTGGTGTGGTAGTTTAAAACATTGTCCACATTGTTCTCCATAATCCAGGTCAATCAGAATCAGAAATACTTTATTGATCCCAGGGGGAAATTGCAGATGTTACAGAAGCTCCCATTTATGTATAAAAGTACAAAACAATACACACTCTAATAAAGAAGAAAAGTTATTCAAGAAATAATTATATACACATACATGAATTTAAATACACACAGATACTCTGAAGTGGCTGTGGTAGTGATAATAATCGCTTGTACTATAAGTTAACTGGAATGATGATTATGGACATGATACTTAATAAATACCTTCATCAATATTGCACATATGATTATTGCACATAGCCAATGGATATTTCACAAAATAGGATGAATATTGCCCATCAAGTGAATACAGCCCATCAAGTGTTAAGGGAGGAGTTATAAAGTTTGATTGCCACAGGTAGGAATGACTTTCTGTGGCGCTCAGGTCAACATGGAGGGATGATTTCTTGCTTCATTAGAAAGCAATAGGGCTGATAAAATTAACACTGATGATTTTTTGTATGCTGATAATTGCATTTTAAATACTTGATTACATCAGATACTTGTAGTTATTAGGGGTGGGCATTGCAAAGGACTTCACGATATGATACGCATCACAATCCATGGGTCACGATGCAATTTTATCACAATACACTGTGATATGATGCATATTGAGACATATTGCGATATTCCACATAACTCACTGAAAATATAAAAACAGGGTTTACAATCTGAGTTGTCTTAATACATCCCATCACACTGATAATTCATTTACATTTACAGCATTTAGCAGACGCCCTTATCCAGAGCGACTTACAATTGATAAAATCTTACAATCCAAGCAATTGTGGGTTAAGGGCCTTGCTAAAGGACCCAACAGTGGCAGCTTGGCAGAGGTGGGATTTGAACCCTGGACCTTCTGGTCCATAGTCCAGTACCTTACCTGCTAGGCTACCACAGAAACTGAATCAAAACACTGTACTACCACATCTACAGGAGTGGAGACTGTAGTTTACACCCAATTTGTACCCCAAATTGTTGCTCGCCTGTTTATGTTTATGTTATAATTGGTTTATTATTGTGGTTTTATATATTTTTTCCTCTTAATTAATTCTTAATTGTTCTCTTAATTCGTTTGCTAGTGATCTTGTTTGATCTTTTTGTGAATTTATGTAATTCTGTTCATTTTAGTTCAACCTGATTAAAAATTACATTTTAATTTATTTTTCAATCCCTTTAAGCTGTAAACGCTTAACCATGGTCACCCTCAATGTATTGTGAAAATAAAGGTTGATTGATTGATTTAAAATGTGTTTTTTCTTCCTTCAAAAATAAAATCGATATTTTGTGCTGAAAGTTGATGTAGTAGTAGTATCACGAAAATAAATATCACGATATATTGCTGTATCGATTTATAGCACAGCCCCAGTAATTATAGTGTCCAAAATGGTCCCTTCTTTTCCTTGTATTCTACATACAGTATATAGCACTATTAGTCTTTAGAGGACAGGATTGTTGATGATTTGACACTACTTTATATGGCTTTGATTATTACTGTATGACAGCACATTCTGTCACAAACACACAGTGTAATCGTGCGGCTTGATAACATGCCTGGCACAAAAGATAGCATGCCTGCACATGAAGTTTCTAATAAAGTTAGCTAATAAAATGAATACTTTGCATAAAAAGGATATCTTTCACATATCACCATTGTGCTTTATGTATAAGCAATAAAGGTATTCTTGAAATTATCCACCTATGGCTATGCAGCGCTTTTTTAAAGAATAGAAACTTGTCTTTAGTGTCAAATACGAACAATCAAATACGAGACGAAAAAGCATTAACATTTGCAATATTTTAATCATTTGAAAGCACTACTTTATATGTGTCGTTGAAACTGCAGGGCTGCTAACAGGCAAGTATTATTCATGGACAGTCAAATATAATATTTTAAGCAGGAATAAGTGCTAATTATTTTTCAAAAGTAATATTCATTACTTTGAAATGACACAATCAACTGACACCCTGCTACATCTTGTTCCCGGAAAGGAAAAATGTGAAAATTAAAGGGGATATATTCGTTTTAAACTGACAGCAAGGAATGCCGTTTTGCAGATAAAAGGGTGAATATAGTTCTCATTTTGTGGATGAAAGAAACTACTTTCATGCTCAACATATCCTGTGGGCCATAAGCTTACTTTGTTTGGCACCAAATGCATAATGTATCACTCTACAAAAACATAAAATGCTTGTTTTTAACCCCACATTATGGCTCATAATAAACTGAATTTCCTCCATGAAATTATTTTTGTGATTAACATAAATAGTGCAGCTATTCTGTGACTCATAAAATGAAGTTTCATGATTATAGACTTTAAGCCTCATTAAGCCTCATTGTTTAGAGTTCCACTACTGATGCTATTTCTGCAAATCAGTAGCCCATGTATTTTACAACATTTACAATTTTTCATAGCAAACATCCACAGAATCTTACAAATGACACACAAAATGTCCCCATGACATTTCGTAAATATAGTATATTACCACAAGGATTCTAAACTCATAATTGGGATTACAGTAGAATTGATTTTTAGTGTTGTCTTTTAATCAATTAATCGATAAGATAGATAGATAGAACTTTATTAATCCCGAGGGAAACTGGATCATTACAGCAGCAGGAACATAGAACACTACATTTACAGCATTTAGCAGACGCCCTTATCCAGAGCGACTTACAATTGGTACAGTTTTACAATCCAAGCAATTGTGGGTTAAGGGTCTTGCTCAAGGACCCAACAGTGGCAGCTTGGCAGGGGTGGGATTTGAACCCTAGACCTTCTGGTCCAGAGTCCAGTACCTTAACTGCTAGGCCACCACAGTCACTGACATATATTGCACAACTTCAAGTGTAAAAATAAAATATGGAACTATACAATAAGAAATATAACAACAAATAAGGAAAGAACAATAATGAAAGCACGCATTTGTGTATGCAATACTATATAAAGACACGGAGTAAAACACAGTAAGTAATATAATGCTATAGTATAATATATAATAGTTTAGTAGAGACTTTACTATTAGATAGAGATTGTTACGAATGAACAACAACTTGAAACTAGAAAATAAAGTGGCCTCAATTAGATGATTAAAGTAAAGTAATTAAGGTATGAACATTAAACTAATGCTCTGCTCACAGGCTAAAATGGTTTTCAGTAGCAACTGCCACTGGGTTTTCAAATCTGTCTGAATATGAGGATTTTTTTCTTTCTGCCTCTTATACATGAACTCAGCTCATGCATCACCCTAGTACTTCAAAACTGTTTGATCAAATCCGGCCTTGCCCTGCTGTTCCGACAACCATGTGTGTGAGTTTTTTCCCCCCATAATACACCATTTGAGAAGCTTTAAATCATGCACTAGTCAATGGAAATGTCAAGTCAAGTCAAGACAGATCTATTTATATAGCGCTTTTTACAATGGAGCATTGTCTCAAAGCAACTTTACAAGTTTAGATTATCTCCTAATAACTACGTCCAATCCCAAATTGAGCAAGCCTAGTGCGACAGTGGCAAGGAAAAACTCCCTAAGTGTTATGAGGAAGAAACCTTGGGAGGACCAAAACTCAAAAAGGGACCCAACCTCAAAAAGGGACCCAATAGTAGTAACAGGAACCAGGAATCTGAAATTGTAAACCGAATAAGTACATTTACATTTACAGCATTTAGCAGACGCCCTTATCCAGAGCAACTTACAATTGATCTTACAATCCAAGCAATTGAGGGTTAAGGGCCTTGCTCAAGGACCCAACAGTGGCATCTTGGCAGAGATGGGATTTGAACCCTGGACCTCCTGGTCCACAGTCCAGTACCTTACCTGCTACGCTACCACAGTTCCGTAGGTTTTTTCATATAGTTTTATGTAAAAATTGTGTTGCTTTTCCAAAATAAAAATAACTTAATTTCAACATGAACTTTTCACTACTAACTGGAAGCGTCTGTGCTTAAATCCCAGCTACAGAGATTAACTGTAGGTCACTCTGGATGAAGGTCTATCCTCAATGCTGTAAACGTGTAGAACAAATTTTTCCTGTCTGAAATATAGATTATAAAGGACCAAAGAGATCACGAAGCACAGTATATACTCTCCTGCATAATACTTTGCATTCAGCTCCTTTGGTAAATAGATAAATCTTAGCTGGGGAAATGCATGCAGGGCACAGAGGTATATGTGCAAGAGGGAACACAGTGCTGTGAATATCAACTAACCTACTGAGAGGTTGCTTAGCCTGCAGGCCACCTCAAGAGAACAGCAAATCTGATTAGAGCCATTAAAAAAAACAGAAAGCTCCCTGTCTGCACTGCTTTTTCTTAACAGATTCCGCCTTGGTAAACTTGATGAAGTAAACAGGTTCTGTAGATACCAGAGAACCACATAGGCACCACCAGTCATCTTTACTCTGGCTTGAGCATGGTCGTTTTTCTGAATGTGTCATAACATTAAGAGAAGTGTTATTGACTGGATATTGCCCTTCACCAATCCTGTTTGTAGCAGTAACCACTAAAGCTAATTTGCTGGTACTCTGTGCGAATCTTTGTATCCCTCAAATACCTTTTCAATCATACCAGCTGTTGAAAATATCCCCACTGATTAAAGACCAAGTGCACCACAGTAACATTTACTGCCTTTAGACACAACAAAAGGCAATATTCTCTCAAAGTGACTGTGGTTTTCGGATCTACAGTGTGTAAAATCTCTATTTCCAAACTTCTGCTACATTTTTGGGGTAGCCCACTCAGATAACTGAAAATGCCTGTGTGAAGTTCAGTCTAGGCCAGAGGTTCTCAACCTTTTTCAACTCAAGGCCTGCCTATTTATATCGAGAAACCATAACAGCCCACAGAAAACAAACCCTTTTTGGTTATTTTGTCTCCTGTTTTTAACGAGCTGACATTGCAAACCTGAGAAATTGTAATGATGTCAAAAAGAGAGAGGTGAAAATTATTTTGTTAGCTCTAACAAGAACAGTCTTAAAATAGGTTCAGATTGTGTTGAGCAGCCATTATCACTACTCTCCACATAGGAACACAACATACATTAACACATAGCTTCTCTCTGCAATATGTTTTAACTGTACATCCCTGGTAATATTTATATTGTCTATCCTTTGACAAACACACTGGAGTTTTCCATTTTTACCTCATATTTATTATTTTATTTTTATGAGAAATACAGTGGAACCTCGGAATACTAACTTAACTGGTTCCAGAAGGTCGTTCGAAAGCCGATTTGTTCAAAGTCGGAATCACATTTCCCAATAAGAAGTAATGTAAACAGGAACACCAAATGATTATACCTTTATAGTCATTGAGACAAATGCAGTTTCGGCAAGTCTTATCACTGGGACAGCAGCACCGATACTGAAATCGCACCCATAGACTATATATACATTCTCAAAGTTGGAAGTTTTATTCAAATTTGGACTAAACGGACCATTTGATGTCCGAACTGTTCGAGTGAAGAATCATCCGAATTCCGTGGTTCCATTGTAAACCAAAATATTGAACAAACTGGGCTTAGGGACCAAACTGAATTCTGAGAATCTGAAATTCTGGAGTCTGTATTCATACAGCCTAACATTAAACTTCAAGGTGCATAGACTCCATGACTCCATGACTTTAGTTTCGCTCTTAGATTTGTCATCTACACCGCCCAAGGAGGTTGGGTCCGTTTTTGAGTCTTGGTCCTCCCAAGGTTTCTTCCTATAACACTCAGGGAGTTTTTCCTTGCCACTGTTGCCCTAGGCTTGCTCAATTTGGGATTGGACGTAGTTATTAGAAGATAATCTAAACTTGTAAAGTTGCTTTGAGACAATGCTCCATTGTAAAAAGCACTATATAAAAAGATCTGACTTGACTTGACTAGTTGTGACCCGTTTAGACTAGCAGTTTAAACCACAGAAGATGTGATGAGAAATTTGCAAAAGGTGAGATGAATATCTGATGTTGGCAGGTGCAGCTTTGGAATGAAGGCTTGTAAGTGTGTGAGATAATCTGGGAGGGAACCCGAAATGGTGGAAATTGAGGAGGAGGGCATGACAGTTAAATTGAGAGCTGGCTGCGAGAGCGAGATGTGACCGGGCAAAGTGGGCAGGTAAGAAAGCAGTTTCACCTGTGTGTGATTAACGCACCAATTTGCCTTTCTTTCTTGGTGCAGTGAGGGAGAGAAAAAGCAGAACAGCAAATGTATGAAAACATGGACGCTGACAAACAAATCAGAAGCCAGGTCAGCTCATGCGGGTGGCCTCTGAATCAGGTGTCAGAGTAAACTTCACGGTCCACTTATAGTCCGGTTGAGAAATCTCTGTGCTCTGTGTGATTTGTTATTTAATTGCCCCTACAGGGACTTGCCCTGCACGGTATCCGGTATATCCAGTGACCCTGACTAAATAGTTTTACTAAATATGCATGTTTGTTATTTAAATTAGTAATACACAGGTCCCATTATTTTGGTTCAGTTGCTTGAAAAAATGGTAACAATCTCACGCTAATAATGACTAGGGTCGCTGGAGTACACTGTGTTGGCAAAAGGTTATTCTGTTGTACTAACCACTTTACATTTTGGGCTATTTCTGATATCTCCCTAGTGTCTTTCACTCTGCATGTGTTTCAATACAATGTGACATGCTCTGTAACTGTAGTCTTTCCTGATTTCTGCAATCAGTGCACATCGATGTCTTTATTAGGTCCACCTCCTTGTTTATACACTCATAGCCCATTTTGTCAGCTCCACTTAGCATATACAGTGGGGCAAATAAGTATTTAGTCAGCCACTGATTGTGCAAGTTCTCCTACTTAGAAAGATGAGAGAGGTCTGTAATTTTCATCATAGATTCACTAACAATGAGAGTCAAAATGAGAAAAAAAATCCAGGAAATCAAACTAAGATTTTTCAAGAATTTAATTGTAAGTTATGGTGTAAAATAAGTATTTGGTCAATAACAATAGTTCAACTCAATACTTTGTAACATAACCTTTGCTGGCAATGACAGAGGTCAAATGTTTCCTGTAAGTCTTCCCCAGGTTTGCATACACTGTAGCATCATCCATCACTGTAGCATCATCCATATGCTCTCTGGCAAACTTCAGATGGGCCTGGACATGTACTGGCTTAAGCAGGGGGACACGCCTTGCACTGCAGGATCTCTCCCGGCGTAGTGTGTTACTGATGGTAGCCTTTGTTACTTTGGTCCCAGCTCTCTGCAGGTCATTCATCAGCTACCTTTTTGCGTGGGGCCCCAGATCGATGGAGATTATCAATGGTCTTGTATGTCTTCCATTTTCTTACAATTGCTCCCACAGTTGATTTATTCACACAGTGGCCTATTGTAGATTCACTCTTCCCATCCTGGTGCAGGTCTACAATTTTCTTCCTGGTGTCCTTTGACAGCTCTTTGGTCTTGGCCATGGTTGAGTTTGGAGTCTGACTGTTTGAGGCTGTGGACAGGTGTCTTTTATACAGATAACAAGGTCCAACAGGTGCCATTAATACAGGTAACAAGTAGAGGACAGAAGAACTTCTTAAAGAAGAAGTTACAGGTCTGTGAGCCAGAAATCTTGCTTGTTTGCGGGTGACCAAATACTTATTTTCCATCATAATTTACAATTAAATTCTTGGATTTCCTGGATTTTTTTTCTCATTTTGTGTCTCATAGTTGTAGTGTACCTATGATGAAAATTACAGACCTCACTGTAATGATACACTTTGTAGTTTTACATTTGCAGACTGCAGTCCATCTGTTTCTCTACATACTTTGCTATTCCCCTTTACACTGTTCAATGTTAAGGGCCCCCACAGGACCAGCACAGATCAGGTACTCTTTGGATGGTGGATCATTCTCAGCACTGCAGTGACACTGATGTGGTGGTGGTGTGTTAGTGTGTTGTACTGGTGTGAGTGGATCAGACAGCAGTGCTGCTGGAGTATTTAAACTCCTCAGTGTCAGTGACTGAAAATAGTCCACTGGCCAAAAATGTCCAGCCGGCAGCATCCTGTGAGCACTGATGAAGAATTAAAGGACGACTAACACAAACTGCACAACAACAGATGAGCTACTGTCACTGACTTTACATCTGCAAGGTGGAGCAACATGGTAGATGTGAAACAGAGTGCACAGTGAGTAAACACAGGGTTCAAAAACTCTGCTATGATATTAAGAACAACAACATGAAAAACATATCAGATCAGCTGGGTAATGAAGATGGTAACGTCAATCTCTGATCAAACATGCTATGCAAATAACATACAGTGGTGCACCCCAAGCAGCCAAAAACAAAAGAAAATGGAAATTTATGGATGTCTTTTCTCTCCTTTTCTGGCGGGAGAGAAAAAACCGCACATAGGAGGTAGTATGTTTGAAACTGCTGTTGTCTTTGCAAAATCAGATGCATCACTGCTCTGCTTGGCACAGGGTCTATAGTAATTTGGAAAATGACAGCGAAGGAGGGAGAAAAAAGGATGTCTTCAAATCACTTGAATGATGACATTTTGTTCGTCTTGTCCGTTTTTGAAAATTTGAACCACATGGCAAAATTTCCAAAAGACAATCACGTCATGTCCATTGTTTATAGTTCGGTTTGTACTGAGGTGAAAAACATAAAATTAAAATATTTTGCCTTTCATGTCACCTTCGGTACATAACAGCCTTAAATCTGCAACTGACAGATGACAGAAAATGGGCAACAGTGTTAAATTTAGTGCTAGAAGTGTTTCAGCTCTGCTATGAACAAAGTACAATGGAACCTCGCGAACTCGAACTTCACTGGTTCCAGAAGTTCCAGAAGTAACGTCAATAGGATTAACCCATTCCCAACCCCCAAATTATTGTTTTTATGCCTATATTCATATATGATAATAGTTAAAAGTATGAATAAAACAAAATAATCTAGTATAATAATAATAATCAACTAATACATGACATAAGTGAAATGTACAGACATGAAATAAGTGAAGATAAAGTATGAATAAATTAAACTGAGGGCAATGCCAAGACTGAGGTGCCTGAAATCGCATAGACTGATCTAATACACATACCTATATACATAATATAATAATAAAATAATATACACGATATGCCTATGGTTGCACCCTATTTCTTCTTCTTCTTTAGGGTTTTATGGCAATTGGCATAGCGTATTGGTGCATAGGAAGATCACACCATTTAGTGTTCTACTTAGGGCGCCTATGTTCGAAGTTAACATTTTTGTTCGAATTTTCCATGTACTATGAAAGGTTCTTCCTGATTTTTTTCAGGATCCCCATTCAACTGCAATCAATTCCTCCCTTTATTTTGCCCACCTAAATTAATGAATTAATCTATTAGCTTAACTGCTTAATCCTTGTCAGGGCTGCATGACAGCTAGTGCCTAGCCAGCGACACAAGGCGCAAGGCAGGAACAACCGTAGACCGGGCACCAATCCATCGTACGGCACACACTCTCACGCTCATGCACTTTGGAAACACCAATTAACTTAACATGCATGTTTTTGTAATGGGGAAGAAAACCAGAATACTCGGAGTAAACCCACACGAACAAAAGGAGGACAGTCAGGATCTAATCACTGTGCTGCCAGCGCATCATAATGGTGCTCCCGTTTTTATTGCTAAAATAGGGACAAAGCACAATAAAGTACTTTTTTGTAGAGGACAGAGAGCAGGGAACCTCTCCGCACTCTACGCTCACTCTAGCTGTGCTTTTCCTTTACACTCATCCTATTAATGGAAGAAATAAGCCAGTATTCTTTTACCAAAGATCTGAACAAAAAATTGTTGTATTTTTCATCTCCACTCCTGAGTCATTCAGATCTGTAAAATTTGTCATGGGATAGACATCTACAAGGTACAGTCGTGCTTGAAAGTTTGTGAACCCTTTAGAATTTTTTATATTTCGTGCCATAAATATGACCTAAAACATCATCAGATTTTCACACAAGTCCTAAAAGCAGATAAGAAGAGAACCCGTTAGTTAAACAAATGAGACAAAATATATATATACTGGGTCCAATTTATTTAGTTGAGGAAAATGATCCAATATTACATATTAGTGAGTGGCAAAAGAACAGCTTCACTCTGGGATTGTTGGGTGGGTTTCCTCACATTAACTGCTAACTGCTTCAAACATTTCGATTGGATGAAGGTCAGGACATTGACTCGGGCCATTCCAACAAATTAACTTCATTCTTCTGTAACCATTGTTTAGTAGAACGACTTGTAGTCTTGACTGCATGGACCCACCTTCTCTTGAGATTCAGTTCCATGGACAGATGTCCTGACATTTCCTTTAGAATTCCTCTGATATAATTCAGAATTCATTGTTCCATCAATGATGGCAAGCTGTCTTGGCCCAGATGCAGCAAAAACAGGCCCAAAACCATAATACTACCACCACCACCATGTTTCACAGATGGGATAAGGTTCTTATGCTGGAATGCAGTGTTTTCCTTTCTCCAAACATAATGCTTTTCTTTTAAACCAAAAAGTTCTATTTTGGTCTCATCCGTCCACAAAAACATTCTTTTTCCAATAGCCTTCTGGCTTGGTCCACGTGATCTTTAGCAATCTGCCAGACGAGCAGCATGTTCTTTTTGGAGAGCAGTGGCTTTCTCCTTGCAACACTGCCATGCACACCATTATTGTTTCAGTGTTTCTTCTGATGGTGGACTCATGAACATTAAACATTAGCTAATGTGAGAGAGGCCATTCAGCAGTTGCTTAGAAGTTACCCCTGGGGTCCTCTGTGATCTCGCCGACTATTACACGCCTTTTTCTCTTCGAGTGATCTTTGTTTTGGTCGGCCACTCCTGGGGAGGGTAACAATGGTCTTGAATTTCCTCATTTGTACACAATCTGTCTGACTGTGGATTGGTGGAGTCCAAACTCATTAGAGATGGTTTTTGTAAACCTTTTCTAGCCTGATGAGCATTAACAGTTTTCTTTTTCTGAGGGCCTCAGAAATCTCCTTTGTTCGTGGCCATGATACACTTCCCACAAAGGTGTTTGTGAAAGAGCAGACTTTGATAGATCCCTGTTCTTTTAATAAAAACAGGTGTGCCCACTCCCACCTGATTGTCATCCCATTGACTAAAAAAACACCTGACTCTGATTTTTTACCTTCAAATTAACTGGTAATCTTTAACTGGGTTCTCTTTATCTACTTTTAGGATTGTGTGAAAATCTGATGATGTTTTTAGATCACATTTATGCAGAAAGATAGAAAAATTCTAAAGGGTTCAAAAACTTTCAAGCACCACTGTAGGTGTCAGAGTGGTGCCATCCTCAGACAAAGCATAAAGTCCATGCTATGTTAGCAGCTAAAATAAGAATCACACTCTGACGGGACTAGTCATTGCAACTGGAGAGGGGGAAGGCCATCAGGACTTGACATGTGTGACCCATGATGAGTCTGATTCATCCAGCATTGCCTGATAGTTTGGTCCCATAATAAACAAGTTGTAACACAGAATAGAAACAGTGGAGCAGTTGTAGAGTATTTATACAACACATTCACTCATTGAAGAAGTGTAATGGTGACAGGGAATATAAAGTACCACAGTGCTATAGGCCCTCTGGGGTAAATCCATACTGTCTGTGTGCTACAAAAATTTCTCATCTCCACAAATGGAAATTGCCCATCATCCACAGTGTTTTACAATTTGGTGTTGAAAGTAATCAAGTTAGTAATTCGATTTTTCTTAAAAGTGGCATTAATCCTGGTAGTTTTTCTAGATTAAATCCAACCTTTTGGCTGTCTGCATCACAGAAGGTCAGGCCGAAGTAGTCCTTTTCCAACAGGTTGAGATGTTCACACACCATATTCATCAAGACTTGGCCTTTACAGGTTTTCTGTCAGAGCAAACACACACAGAAATATATTGTTCATTAAATTTATTTGGGTGAGTATACAAGCTATAAATCACAGGGCAAAATATGAGAAAGATTTAGTTAATGTATATATCAATATCAATGGATCAACCGTGTATTTCTTTCCATTTACTTTGGTGAAATGTTCTAAAAATCTATTCAAAACAATCAGTTCAGTATCAACATTGCATGAGATGATTTTATAGTATTTCACATACATGGCCTATTTCTAAAAAGTTTAATATCCTGGGGTCAAACCACTTGCCATGATAAACTGAATCAGTCTAATAAATAACTCAAAAATGTATTTTTTATATCACCACACCAGTTTTGTCACTTGGGATGTTATTTATAATGCAGTAACCAGCCCAATATTTCACATATATTATCTCACATGTGAAAGACAGTGCATTTCCATAATGACATGGCTGAAACTCAAAGCATTTAGATATGTTAGGCATGTAGACATGACCAAAACGTTTACATTTGCAGCATTTAGCAGACGCCCTTATCCAGAGCAACTTACAATTGATACAGTCTTACAATCCAAGCAATTGTGGGTTAAGGGGCTTGCTCAAGGAGTGGCAGCTTGGCAGAGGTGGGATTTGAACCCTGGACCTTTTGGTCCATAGTCCAGTACCTTAACCACTAGGCTACCACAGTCCACAGACAAGACGACCTACTAAAGTTTACAGCCATCTCCTGGGTTTACAGAGGATGGTCCAAAAAAAGAACATATCCAGTGAGCAGCAGTTCTCTGGAAAAAAAAATGTCTTGTTGATGCCAGAGGTAACAGAACAATGGTCAGACTGATTCAAGCTGATAGAAAGGCAACAGCAACTCAAATCACCAGATCCGCGCATACAGCATGTCGAAACTTAAAGCATATAGGCTACATCAGCAAAAGACCACCCCGGGTGCCAAACCTGTACGCTAAGAACACACAACTAAGGCTACAATTTGCATGGCCGTACCAAAATTGGACCATAGAAGATTAGAAAGAATAGAAAACCATTGCCTGGTCTGATAATTCTTGACTTCTGCTACCACATTTGGATGGTAGGGTCAGAATTTGGCATAAACAACATGAAATCCATTCTGCCTTGTATCAACAGTTCAGGCTGGTGGTGGCGTAATAGTGTGGGGGCTATTTTCTTGGCACACTCTAGGACCCTTAACATCAAATGAGCATTGTGTAAACACCACAGTCTACCTGAGTATTGTTCCTAACTACACCCATGTCACAAAGCTCAAATCATCTCTTGAACAAGACTGAGTTCACTGTACTCAAATGGCTCCCACAGTCACCAGATCTCAATCCAATGGAGGACCTTTGGGATTTTGTGGCTTGGCAGATTCGCATCATGGATGTGCAGCTGACAAATCTGTAGTGACTGTGCGATGGTATCATGTCAATGGACCAAAATCTGTGAGGAAGGTTTCCAGCACCTTTATGAATCTATGCCAAGACTTGAAGCAGTTCTGAAGGCAAAAAGGCTACATAAGCATCTACTCAACAGACTACTTCTTAGTACTGCAGGAAATAAGCGTGACTTTGCCTGGCTCTTAGCTTTCTTACTGCCCTGCAATTTAAAACCCACGCACCACAGACTTTTCTTAGAGCTTGCACATCTAAGATACACCCAAAGAAAAATTAACAACCCAGTGTCACTGATGTCCCTTCATCTCAAGATCCTTCCTGTAGACTAGCTTTGGTGTGTATTTTTTCAAGAATACTACAGAACTAAACTACTTCAAGCGTTCTAGCATTTGTAGACATTTCCCATATAACTCTGCATATGGTCCTGCCTGAACCTGACTGATCATAAGTAGATTCGTCTGACATAATTAAAAGAGTTTTATATGCACGCACATGCTCAATTACGTTGTCAATGGCAAGCATCTGAAGAAACTCGAGGCTTTCATACAAAAAAGGTGGCAGAGGCAACGTGCTTAAGATGCCAGCTTTCTAAGTGTCACTCTACAAAGGCTCAGAGTATTCACCGCCCAGGGAGTACGGTTCCCCCAGCAACAGGGAGACAGACCATCTGTTTCCATGGAAACAGAAGTGACGAGGGCTTTTTCCTGTGTTTCTGTGCGCGCGTGTGTGTGTGTGTGTGTGTGTCCCCTCCCAACCTCTAATATCTGAAACACAAAGCTTCACGTTCCGAAGAGAACGGGCGGGGGAGCGGTGACCGGAGCTCCTAGTATACACAAAACTTCTTAGGAATGCATTAGACATGGTTGAAAAGAAGGCCATCAATAAAACCAGGCTAGTTGTAGTATTTCTTGCCAAAATGATGAAATCTAAGTACTTCATTCTGATGAATCCCCCAGAGCTGAAAGCCATTCAGAGGAGATGAGAATTTTTTTCACCCTGTACCGCAGTGTGTACCCAAGAGAAATGACCACACTAGTTGCCAAGGGTGATTCATGAACAGAGTATGCCTGCTAATTAGTTAAAAAAAAAGTGCATCATTTTAAAATAGGGAACTCATTAATATTGATGCACCTGAACAGAACTCTGAAAGAGCATAACTGGCAGTGCTATGAGAAAAAAGGGAGGGTTTTTCTCTCCTTTGTTAAGCATCGCAAGCAAAGATGGGTTTTTGTGTAATATAAGGCAATTAATTAAAAAGAAAAAACACACCCACACACAAACAAGCACTTGGGTGGTATGATGTGGAGATCATTCTGCAGTACTGCGAGAGTGACTCCTGCTGACCCTGCAATGGACTGGTGTCACATCTACGACACACTATCATCTGTACCCAATATAATCCGTGATAGGTGTCAGACCCTCGTGATCTTGACCGTGTAAAAAAAATGTACATTGGTTAATTAGTTTCATCTCCCACTGACAATGGGATAAAAATCTAACCTCAACTGAAGGAAATTTATTCCACCGTGAGCTTTAAGAAAATGTATATACTTGGAGAGTAAATGTCAATACCGCCTATTAGGGCAATAATTAAGATGTTTAAGAGTTCTAATAAAGCTGCCAGGAAGAGGATGCAAGTGTATTTTCCCAAGCACATTAAGGAGGATGGTTACAGAGGAAAATATATTGTAGCATTGGGGATGGAGAGTCACGAAACACCAGAAACTTTGCTCATAATGGAACTTTACTGACTCATCTATAGCAGGAAAAAAAGCTCTGACAGGAACTGCAAGCAATGCCAGGCTTACATAAATGTATGGGGAGGAGGGAGACAACCCCAGATAAACTCTTCAACTGTAAACTCTAAATAGCCCATTAACTGTACAAATGGCTTAACAAGCATAGATACATATAAAATAACAGGTGTAACTGTAAACAATGCTACACACAAGCTACCTCAAATCTAAATAAGAAGATTTACAGGGCATATCATCACCCGTATAATCAGTGATATTGTCAGCTAGGTGGCGTGGGGATGCTGCTCCTACCATGGACGTCTGCCAGCAAGCTGAACCTCTTCAGGATTAGCTGCCTTCAGGATGAGGAACGCAGGTGTACCACACCGGGTGTCTGCGCCGTCCAAACTGGATACATGACTTACTGACTGACATTTGGACACAAAACATGGATCCTCCGAGTCACATTACATATACCATTGTAGCGAATTTATAGAGCCACACACTTGCCCCAATGCTGAGTGTCTTTCCACTTGAGAGTGCATCATAAGCACTTCTGGGCCTCACATGCGCTCTGCTGTTGCTCCCTGGCCATCGGAGCACAACAGCCATATGGACTTGAACTTCTCACAAGTGTCCGTTATTGAGCATCTGTCCACTTCCTCTCTCAGCGGTGTCCAAAATACTACCTCCATTGGGGTGCAAAGCTCATGCCTAAACACTTTGCTCAGTCACCCAACAAGTCAGCTACAGAGACATGAATGTCCAACTATACACTCGGCTCAGAGGGCTAAAAGCTTGTGGATCCAACTGTACCTCCCTACCTGGCTCCCAGCTTGTTTCCCGACAGCTCCTGTTCTCTGCTATGCCACATTGTGTCCTCACTTCCTGCACTGCCATCGCATAATCTGTGAAAGTTTTGGCCATTTGGCTTCAATACGCTGGTTCATTTCCTCCTTGTCACGCTCAGTGGCGGCTGAGTAGCACTGTGGTGAGCTGCATGGTTTCGTGAGATGCGTGAGGATGAGTTCCACTCCCTCAGCTTCCTTGACTCACTTCTCCAGAGTAGCAACCCAGCAGCAGCATGCCCAAACAGGCTTCCAGAGCCAGATCCCGCTGCACCTCCTGAGAGGTGAGAAATGCAGGCAGGCCTGGTGGACCACAGTATTCAGATCTGCTGCTAGCACACTCACTCTCTCACCCTTTACCGCTGCTCGTGAAGCCTCTGGTGCTGAATGATTGTGGCAGGCACCTGGTGAAAAGCTGCTCATTGTGTACCGATTTTGGCATTTTCAGATGCTGGGAAGTCCAGAAGAACTTAAATCGCCTGGCTGTAGTCACCGCTGTCTAGCCATAATGTTGAGCCACCAGCTGTAGCCAAGCCTTGTGGAACTCCCAAAGGCTGCTGCTGTCACAATCTGCCCAGTAAATGTTGCTGGGGTGCCTCTGTGCTGGCCTGCTGTCAAGTCATCGCTCCGTGCTGTTATCATCACCATGGTGACCAAAGGTTCCTCCAGCAGGTCACCGCAGAGCACTGCCGTCAGTGCCATGCCGTCAATGGGTTTTGTCAGCCAGACACTGCTGTGCGCTGCCCTCAAGCTGCTGTTTTGCACCATCGTCACCTCACGTCGGCCATCTTCCAGACCCTGTGGCTGGTTAGCCCCATCCAAGATCCAGGCAGTCATAGCTGTTTGTACTTGGCTGTTGAGGAGTATCTCAAGTGCTATTGCTTTGGCAGTCCCAGTGACATTGGATCGTCCATGGGTCGATCTCGCCCATGACGATTTTAAGCAAAAAGCTGTGTCTTCCAAGAGGTTACAACTGGGTCATGGATACATTTTACAGGAGGACAATGATCTAATATGTCCAGGTCACACAAAGATGGTTCAATGGTCACAGAATCAGATTTTGAAAAAGAAACATGTTGACATGTCTAGCATCCTAGTCCCTTGAAGCAAACTCCATTTAAAACCTGTAGCTGAAGATCAGAGCGCACAAGAGATGATGTAGGACCCTAGAGGACCTGAAGAGGCTGATGAAAGTGCTCTTAGATTCCTTACTTTAATGTTCTCCAGTTTAATGACGAATCAGTGACTGCATTTACATGCACTTAAATAATCTGATAACTGCAGAAAAGCTGATTTTGTCAGTAATCCGATCAGAGTCTACATGCACTTAGGCAATCAGATAATGGAAAAGATCCGGGTTTACATGACTGGATTTCTACTTTGCAAACAGCCCATACTCTGATAGAAGGTTGTGTGACGTAAACTTTCAAACTTATTACTAGTTTATTATTTGTATTATTATTTTTATTCACATTCTTCTTCATTTCCTCAAGCACATACTTGTTTCATCAGAATCTCCAAAAAAGTGTTTTTGGTAAGAATTTAGTGTTTGGATGCTGCATTGTAATTCCTGGCGAGACACAGCTTAAACAAGCCCAAACATGAAGCAAACAAAACCGGGCCCAAACCCGCTCCAAAAAAAAACAAGGGCCCAAAAAACAGGTGGACCTATGCAATGTGAGAGTGGTGGTCGGTTATATAAATACCGTATTTTTTCGGGACCATAAAGCACACCGGATTATAGGACGCAATATCAACGATCAGCGGCTAACGGGTAGATGTTCCTCCCTTTGCCCCCAGCCAACCAGACACCACACCCACCGGCCCCCCCCCCCCCCCCCCCCCCGCCCCTAACACACACAACCCCGGCACCCGCCATTGACAATGCCCCCCACCCCCTCTTAAGTTCCTTCGGAAACCTCAGTTTGGTCTTTACCTGGCGCAGGCGTCTTCTTGCTTCCTTCCAACCTTTCCGTTACCCATTGATTCGTTAAGGTGAATCTCTCGCAGCTGCTCTAATGTCCATTGTTGTACTGCTTGACTGATAGCGTTGCGTTTGAAACTATAATGAAAATAAATGCACATTGAATGCACGTACCCTAATGCTGAAGCACCATACCGTATTACTCCGCTATGCTGCGCACTACGGTTGCCCCCCGTAAGCTTCGCCCATATTTACCAAGGCCGTGCTAAAACATTTTGACAGATTTAATAGCCGCCGTTGTACCATCTTACATCGGTTCTACGTCAGGAAAGCACCCAACCAGAAATTAATTCATACATTAGATTTGCACCGCATAATTAAAGGCGCCACTGTCGAATTTTTGAGAGAGTTTAAAGGATTTTAAGTGCGCCTTCATTTGTCCGAAAAATACGTGTGAAATGAAAAATAAAAAATAATTAACTGGATACGTTGCTTTTAAACTTTTAGAGATTGTATCAAGCCAATTTGCCAGCAAGCAATACTGGAAAGAGAGGGACAGGATCATCTCAAGCATGCCAAAATAAGCAATTATCCAGGTGCTTCCCCAGATTACAATGGTTTGCTTTACAATATTTTGACTTTACGATGGGAATCCACTAATGCAGATCAAATACACATTTCAGCAGAAAAGAGTAACTGGTTCTGATTTTTATTTTATTCAGAGTAAGGGGTATTCATGCCACTTCAAAAAATCTGATAACAGATCAAATCCAGCTCTCTTCTAGGATTTCTTAATCGGATTTATTAGACCATAATCTGATTCTGGGAAATCGGAGTATGAGGTTTAACACTACCACTTTGACGAATCGGACACACTGCCAGGAATCCCACTGTGATCGGATTTATTAAGTGGATGTAAACGCACTCCACTACTGTGCATCACAGGGAGGATGCACAAAGTACTTAAAAGCAGTGCTGCCATATACAGTGTCATTTTCAGGTGGGGTTTTTTGTGGGGCTGACAGGACGCCGACCCCTTTTCATACAATGACCCCCCCCCCCCCCACCCCCCCACGCCGTCGCCCGCCCAACCAATTTATTCTGAAGTTGGCTTTTTGCCCACCGGTAGTAAAAACTGAATGCCAGCATTCTTTGTTCACCTAAAAAGTTAGGTGCAAAGCAAATATCGAGTGCACGCACCGCACGTGGGGTTTACATAAATTCCAACCGGAAAATTACACTGCCATTCATAAGCTACATGGACGCGTAACAGAATTGAGACCCCCCATGACATGGTCCTTTCGAGGATTATTTATCAAATCAAATGGGGAGTCCCATTACCAGCAGGGGATTTTTTTTTTTTTTTTTTTTCCACGGCACAACTGAATTTTATCGCTTCACATTACAGTCCTGCGATCATCTGCCCATTCGGAATCAAGGTGTTATTCAGAAACATGAAATGAAACTGCTTCTTTCTGTGTGTTTCCTCCTGGCAGTTGTGATTGCTAAGAGGCCGCAGCCACTCCTTGCGCATATCAACACGCTAACACAAACAGTCGCCCACAGAAACTTTGTGTTCAGTTTACATGCAAAGTACCATCATTTTTCCGGTAGCTTGCCAACACCAGCAGGGCCCCTTCGCCCTCTGTAACCATTTCCGTTCGACCATAAATATGCGAGCACCCACACCACCCCGCCCCCCACAAACACCCCCTAACGCTACCCCTACCAATACTGTCCCACCAGGTATACCACCCAACCGCCTACCAATGGCTTCCGGGAAAATGTTTAAGAGCACACTTGACGCTCTGTTCTTCAAAAACGGGCCAGGTTGTCAAAGGCTTGTAGCACCACTGAAGAAGAGAAACTATTACAGTGCTCAACATATGGTATAGCATGCTGCTTTGCTGTTGGCCATCATAATCCATCCAGCCGGTGAATGAAATCAAGACAGGCTGTCGCATTCTCTAATCTACGACCACCCCGCATGGTCCCTCACTGGAGATTAGATAGTATGTAGGGAACCCAACCTATAAATCCTTGCCCCAGCCCTCCCCCAAATACACACTTGCAGCTAGAGGCACAGTGCATGACACATGCAACCCACGCAGTCAACCGTCATCAACAGCACACAACATGGGTGGGGGAGCGAACGAGCCTTAACCACCCAACACCCTTTTAACCATATGAACACCACCAACAGACACACCCCAACCATTGACTATAGGGATTAGTTAAAAGACACTCAAGTCCTTTACATAAACTCACAGCAAACAAATTTCGCACGACGCCACAACCCCAAACAAAATACTCCCACAACGACGCAGACCACCACCCTTCCAAATTGACAACCACCGATCTTTTACACCCCATCGTACACACGCACGTGGGAGTTAAGAAAAAAAGCAAACCTGATGCATCACCCAAAAACGGAACACACAACACCCCACCCCAACCACCACACCAGTGGAGCTTGGAAGATGTGGGACATCACTAACCACAAGCCACGCCAACACACACCTGGACCTTCTGGGTCCATAGTCCAGTACCTTAACCGCTAGGCTACCCACAGTCCCATAAGTCATGCTATAAGAAACAAGTTCAAGCCTTTATCTCATATGCTATGCAACACTGAAGCAGGTTTGCTTATGACAGAGACTGCTGTCACACAGTAAATGAGTCAGATGTCTATGGAAGTGTTCTAATCATTTAACCCAATCTCACCTTCAGTTTCCTATAGGTAATTTTGCTCTACCCCTATAGTATGTACGAACATAGGGAAACACTAGTGATTGTAGACCATTTTGGATAATGGTCATTAGGGGTTGTGTGTGATATTGGAAAAAAATATACATGCAGCACAAAACCTCGGAACTCTTTGAATTTAAGTTGCATTTTGACTCGAAAAAATGTTGTCTAAGTTCTCGTCGTTTGCTCTGTATTTGGTGCACTTTGCTTAAACCCTTGTACGAGGTCAAGCCACCCGACTCATTTCAGACGAACACAAATCATGTACCAACTCATGATTCATTCCACAGTGATTTCAGATTCATAATAGCCTTTGCTCATAGAAGATCTGACGGTCGTGTATTTCTTTATTTTATATTACAGTGTACTATTTAGTGCAAATACATCTTCCTAAAAAAGGTTCGTTTATAAGAGCCGACCGAAAGCAAAAAACAGGAAATTGAGTGCTCCAGACAAAAGGCTGCCGTAAGCTTTGCAGCCATGCTAGTGCCCAGAGTTCACAATAGAGTAAGTGTTTTGCTTTCACTTTACCAATCACTTCCAATCCACTACTTACTAACTTGCATAACATATTTCAACACATTATTATAAAATAAGCTTTGCGATAATTACTTTGGCCAAGTGTTTTAAACATTGACTGACTTATCATAGGCTCCACTATGATTCAATATAGGCCGCACTACCAAACCCTCGTTTAAACTCCTCAGTTCATGATACCTTTAACTTATGATGGATTTGTCGGAACACATCCCCATCGGTAATCAGGGAGCACCTGTACAATACAACTCCATTACTGCATACATTGCCTTGGAAAACACTGCATTCCAGCATAAGAACCTTATCCCATCTGTGAACCATGGCGGTGGTAGTATCATGGTTTGGGCCTGTTTGCTGCATCTAGGCCAGAACGGCTTGCCATCACTGATGGAACAATGAATTCGGAATTATATCAGAGCGTTCTAAAGGAAAATGTCAGGACATCTGTCCATGAACTGAATCTCAAGAGAAGGTGGGTCATGCAGCAAGATAACGACCCTAAGCACACAAGTCGTTCTACCAAAGAATGGTTAATGAAGAATAAAGTTAATGTTTGGAGGTATAATATTTTTGTCTCATTTGTTTAACTGGGTTCTCCTTATCTACTTTTAGCACTTGTGTGAAAATGTGATGATGTTTTAGGTCATATTTATGCAGAAATATAGAAAATTCTAAAGAGTTCACAAACTTTCAAGCATGACTGTAGGTTCTCAGGTGCCCTAATACACCAAGTCCAGACGGTCTGGTTTAAAACTCCTCGGAGTTCATCAACGAGAACCTGGGATAGCTCAAAAAGGTTTCAAACTATTACATCAGAAAAGTACAGACAGAACTGCCTTACCTCCACTCCAGTTTCATAATCAGACCCATCCAGCAGTGTGACTTTCACAGGCACCGTCTTTGGTTTTTTGGATGATTTCTGTGGGGATCTAGACACCCTGCTGGGAGTTTTTTCTGAAGAGTCGTCCGTGTCACGGTGCTCATCTGACATCTTTGAGTCATAATCCTTAAAACAACAGGATGCAGATCAGCAGCTCGAACACAACATGCCATAAGTGTATGAAGAGTCAACTCAATGGAAAACACTGAGCGAATGTGATTAATTATTACCCCTTTAGTAATAAGTGCCCTGTTATAACAGTGGATTAGCATTACTACTGTACATAAACAGTAATATCAAATATCACAACAATCATATTATAACAATCATAACAACAACTGACTGCAGTGTATTGGCTTAAACTAAAGTTAGGGCACTCCTGGGCAAAGAACATGGTTTCTTCATTTTGCCAATATGACATTTTCTTGTTTATTGCATTCATTTTAAAACACAGAATTCAGTGAAACTGAAATGGCGCGAGGAAATGCTTGGGCAAGTTTTCAAATGATCCACTAGTATCATTACAATGTGCAGAGATATTCCTTTCATTTGGAGAATCAACAAAACTTTAATTTGACTAATTTATTATATATATATATATTTTACAAACAACACACACACACACACACACACACACACACTTACATATATTACACATACACAACACACACACACACACACACACACACACATATACATACATACACAAAAAAATACCATGTTTTTATGCCTTTCAAGACTGTAATTCTCTTTTCTGTCAGCAGGTGTCGCAAGATTTCGCTCATACTAGTTTTCTGTCATTCAGACGTGAATTAGATGTATACCAGACAGATTTTTCTTCCTATTTTAATTCTAAGACCTCAGACATTCTAGCAAATGGACCATGATTGGATGGACATTAAATGGAGCATACATGTATTTATCTTTTATATCCACATGTTAAAAAGGCTTGTGCCGGTTATGGAGGTCCTGGAGAACACTGTACACGGGTATAAGTCGGGGACCCCAGTAGATGCAATCCCAGTAAATCCCAGCAGGGGTCACTGTTGCAGTGCTGAGGGAATCCCCCATCCCTCAGACACAGCCAATGTTATCTTCTTGTGATGCCTGACCTGGGTTGAAGCCACCACAAGGACTCAAACCCAGGTCAGAATGTTGCAGCACCCAAACAGATATCATTCTTTATGCTTCACTTAAATTATATGATTAAATAAGATTACATGTTATAGTAAAATGCCTTCAGCATTCTGAAAAGAATGCATCCAATCAGGTGTGTCAAAACTACGACTGTACATAATGCTTTGTTTTTTTTCTTCTCCACATTCTCCCAATTTGGCATGGCCAATTACCCAGTCTCCCCGAAATCTCCCACTGTGTGCATAATCTCCTGGCAAAGGAGAAGGGGCAACAGACCAGCAAGTGCCTCTGCACAACTCACGGCAAGAGTGAATCTGCACAGAAGAATGGACTAAGCTTGCAACGTTCCTTCTCCATTTTGCTGGTGCCTATATTGGCTGACGGGGGCTAATGGGGCTGCTGCAGCAACTGGAGGATGATCTTTTCTTCTCTCGGACACAGCCAATTGTCTCTGTGTAGGAGCCATCAGACATGGATCTTTAATGCATCTTACTCTAAGGAATTATGCATGTAATACAGGTCTTTAATCAGTCTACATAACCCTGACATCAGCTGCATAAATTGGTTAAATAAAGAAAATCGGAGTAACTGGAGCGTATTTAATAGTTCCATCTTTAAAAATGGGTAATGTCATGGCTGTAGGATAGAGCGTTAGGACACGTTTTTTTAATTTTTAACACGCCACTTCTGTGTCACCATTTTCCAAGTAAACAGATGACGTTGGGTTGCAAGCCATATGGAGAGAAAGAGCTAAAAAATGTTTTTTTAAAGTGCCCTTTTTATTTCATCTTCATTTTCTCAAGTTAGACTAATGGAATATACCTCAAGCAACAAGATTACAACTCTTATCAAGGTTTCTGGACTGCAACAAGTTTTCATCTCTACAGCCATGTATACAGAACGCGTTTGCAGAATGGCAGCCTTCATGTCGTACTGTGTGTAGATTAAAGTAAGCTATGTAAACAAGACTTCTAGATTTAAAATCATGCTGTCAATTTTACCATACATCTCTGTAGTTTCAGAACAAGCTAAAAGGTTTGTTACATTTCACAGCATTGCATTCCAGCCTACCTGATCTCTTGCTCTTCTGCCGTCTCCCTCCATGGTACTCTTCACATCTGACGTGGATCCCTTCTCCGACATTCTACGTATTCACAATCCTGGACAGGAAAAATATGGTAAGATGGCCATGTATCTGTCACACGCATGCACACAACAGCAGTGGCAGTATCCTCTCTCTCTTGTAACAGGATCAATATCAGCACTTTTAGTGAAAGACTGCCAATAGTATCCAACCTGAAAATAGAGCAAAGTGATATATGGCAGTGTTCAGCTCCAACAAAAAGCATATAATGAATAGTGTGAATATACAGCATGCACTGTGCCAGGTTTCCACACAAATACACTTTGGAAAGTGTTCAAGCTAGACCGGAAATATATACATATATATTTATTTATTTTTTAAACATCCAAAACACTGGGACGAACACCAAAATTACTTTCATTACTTTCAGGCTCTGGAAAACAAGATAAAATAATGTGTCCAAAATGATGTACAGTGCTGAATATAATTTCAAATCTCAAGGAAATATATTGATAGGAAATATTTTATATTTAGATAAGCAAACTATAATATTTATTCATTGAATAGCAAACGCAAAAGCATCCTGTTATACCCCCACTTATCTTGATCAGTCATGATGGAATATCTAGAGCCTAACCCAGAATTCAATAGGTTAAAGTCTGGATTAGGTTTAAAGACAAGAGGTACACCCTGGACCATTGCACATTTCCATAAACACACCTGACCTTCATGTCATACCTGGGATTTAAACTCAGGCCGTCAGCAACTACCATTTCCAGCAACTGGCTCTTACTTCGCACCCACCAGCGCTAATTATCATTACATAGCTTAATTCATGCATTTATTCATCTCCAGTAGCTGCTCTATCATAATGAGGGTCATGAAAGAAAACACTGGGTTATTGGAAATTCACACTGGATAGGGTGTTGGTCTATCATAGGGCAACACACACTCGCTCATTCACAGACAGCAAGAAGCAATATAAAGCAGGCCATCCTTATTGGCATATTCTGGGAGGTATAAAAAGAGAGTGGGAGAACATGTCAGACTCCACAGAAAATAAAACAGAGGTGAGTATATATGTCTCTGAAGCTGTGTGGTGCCAACATTATGTGCTGCCCTGCCAACCTACTACAGTAGAGTTAGCTTATACCTGCTAAACAGTGGTACCTCGATTCTCGACCACCGCAGAACTCGCCGAATCCGGTTCAGAAAAATGTGTCTCGGTTCTTGCCGTTTGCTCGGTACTTGGTGCACTTGCCACGCTCGTTTCAGCCGAAACTCAATTCACAATTCATGAATCGCGAGTAATGATTCAGTACGCAGTGATTCAGTTTCACAATAGCCCTCAGTGAAGATATTTGCTATATCATGTATATATCTATACATGTATCGTGTTTTTCTTCCTTTTTACATCTACAGCACTGCATTCTTAGTGCAAATAAGTCTCCTAAAAGGTTAGTTTATAAGAGCCAACCGACAGCAAAACAGGAACTGAATGCTCCAGAACACAGGCTGCAGTTAGCTTAGCAGCTATGCTAGCACCCAGAGTTCATCAATACAGTAAGTATTGCTTTTACGTTTCACTTTCAATCCATTGCTCACTAAATTACATGAGATTTTTCATTACTATTATAAAATAAGCTTTGTGTTAGTGATTTTGGCCAAGTGTTTTAAACATTAACTTGCTTATTATTACTTATCATAGGCTCCGCTTTTATAAAGTATAGACCGCTCTACCAAACACTCGTTAAACTCCTCAGTTGATGATACATTTGACTTAAGATTGATTTATTGGAACGTATCCCCTTCGTAAATTAGTACAATAAACCTATACACCTGCACTATACAATTCCCGTAATGCATACAATGCCTTATACAGTGTGGATGTTCTGGGGGTCTGGAACGGATTAACTCAACTTACATTACTCCTCATGGGAAAAATTTGGTCGACACTCTTCATTTTCGGTTCTCAAAAATGAGCAGTTGCATTTACTAGGAAGACGTATGGAAGTGCCCATGTACAAGTTTCACAAACTCTCACACCATTTGTGGTATATTGTACATGTACTCACAAACAGGACACAGTGCTCTTTCCACCTCCAGGAGTGCTGCTAATTTGCTGATGTGCAAACATATGTGCTTGCTGCTTAATTAATCTGTGTTTTATGGCGCTCTTATCCATCTAGTGAAAAACAAGTAGCACTTAATCATGCAGTAGAGTAATAATAATCCAAATCAAATGGCAGGCTGCACATATCTCTCACACAAGCACTGATGCCATTAGAACTGATGCCATAAATTAAAGCCTCTGCCATGTTTAATGGTAGCACCACTGAGAGAACAAGACAAATGCCTTCTGTTGCATGGAACAGAAGAGGAATGAAAAGAGGAAATAAACATCCACACTGCACACTCAATTTTAATAAGCATGGACTGTCTTTTATAGCCAGTTAAAATAAAAGAGATTCTCATTTATACTTGAGTTTAACGGGATTGAGAAAAGCCTCCGTCATCAGTACTGGATCACCACACTACAATCCATTACCAGATACAGATTAGGCAGAAAATATGTAAAACATTTAATAGCCACGTGACCTTAAACTGCATTACACCACATAAAAAGTATTCACTCGCTCAATCACTTTCATATCTGCTAAATCTAATTTAGCGCTGTGGGAAGCCAGGGTCTAACCAACAGCACAGTGTGCAAGATGAGAACCAAACCTCGTGCAAAGCACAGGCACACGTACTCATTCACTCACACTGGAACACTTTAGAGGGACTAACTGACCTAAAACGTCTATGGAAAAAGAACAAAGTACCCAGAAAAAACCCAAACAAACACAGAGACCATGCAAACCATACAGACAGAGTCCAGTCCGGGAATCAAACTGTGGATTTCTGATGCTGTGAGGCGTGACCGCTTGAGTCACCACACCACCAATGTATAAAACCTTTGCTCTTAACACCAGAAGCGCTGGGCCGGATTGACCTACATAAACAGTGATGCTTGAAAGTTTGTGAACCCTTTAGAATTTTCTATATTTCTGCATAAATATGAGCTAAAACATCATTGGATTTTCACACAAGTCCTAAAAGTAGATAAAGAGAACCCAGTAAAAGAAATGAGACAAAAATATTATACTTGGTCATTTATGTATTGAGGAAAATGATCCAATATTACATATTAGTGAGTGGCAAAAGTATATGAATCTCTAGGATTAGCAATTGATTTGAAGGTGAAATCAGAGTCAGGTGTTTTCAATCAATGGGATGACAATCAGGTGTGAATGGGCACCCTGTTTTATTTAAAGAACAAGGATCTATCAAAGTCTGCTCTTCACAACATGTTTTTGGAAGTGTATCATGGCACGAACAAAGGAGATTTCTGAGGACCTCAGAAAAAGAGTTGTTGATGCCCATCAGGCTGGAAAAGGTTACAAAACCATCTCTAAAGAGTTTGGACTCCACCAGTGAACAGTCAGATAGATTGTGTACAAATGGAGGAAATTCAAGACCATTGTTACCATCCCCAGGAGTGGTCGACCAACAAAGATCACTCCAAGAGCAAAGCGTGTAATAGTTGGCGAGGTCACAGCTCCCCAGGGTAACTTCTAAGCAACTGAAGGCCTCTCTCACACTGGCTAATGTTAATGTTCATGAGCCAGAAGGCTATTGGAAGAATGTTTTGTGGATGAATGAGACCAACATAGAACTTTTGGTTTAAAACAAAAAGCATTATGTTTCGTAGAAAGGAACACACTGCTTTGCAGCATAAGAACCTTATCCCATCTGTGGAATATGGTAGTGGTAGGATCATGGTTTGGGCCTGTTTTGCTGCAGCTGGGCCAGGACGGCTTGCAATCATTGATGGAACAATGAATTCTAAATTATATAATAGAATTCTAAAGGAAAATGACAGGACATCTGTCCATGAACTGAATCTCTAGAGAAGGTGGATCATGCAGCAAGACAACGACCCTAAGCACACAAGCCGTTCTACCAAAAAATGGTTAAAGAAGAATAAAGTTAATGTTTTGGAATGGTCAAGTCAAAGTCCCTGACCTTAATCCAATCGAAATGTTGTGGAAGGACCTGAAGCGAGCAGCTAATGTGAGGAAACCCACCAACATCCCAGAGCTGAAGCTGTTCTGTACGGAGGAATGGGCTAAACTTCCTCCAAGCCGGAGTGCAGGACTGATCAGCAGTTACAGGAAACGTTTAGTTGCAGGGCAAATGTCTATTGATGGTCCTAGTTGTTTTTAAAATACATATTTAGGAATTAACAATGAATTATTATACACATCTTTTTTACATAGCCACAGCAAACCAGGACAGCACAAGGTGCCAAACCGATGCACACACTCGCGCGTGTCCCAATATAATTGTGAGGACTTTCCACTGACATAATGAAAGCTTACTGCAGCTAATTATTCCTAAGCCTAACCTTAACCTCCGTAACCTAAAGCAAATCTTTTGGCTCATTTAGTTTTTCAAATACAAATTGCCATTTTGTGAAAAAAGAAAAACTAAAAAAAAGCAATTAAAAAAATGAAAACCAGCAAAACAGTCCTCAAGTCAAAACTGTCAGGTGAGGACAGTGATCCTCACAACTATAGTAAAAACAAGTTACACACACACACGGACACACGGACACTTTAGAGAGATCATTTGACCTAACTTTTTAAATGTGGAAGGAAATTGGATTACCCAGAAACAACCTCTGCAGACAGAAAAACATGCAAACTGTATACAGCCCGAGTCCAAACTGGAAATCAAACCGTGTGTCTCCTGAGCTGTGAGGCAACAGAGCTGAGCACTTGCTCCACTGTGCCACCTCTATACACAAATGACTTTAAATTACAAATTACATGGGTATTTGCGTATTTGGCTTAGTCTATACACCAGTGTTCATAAGTTGTTCATTACATTCCTTGCCAAAAATTGCCTGTCGCTGAGAAAATGTACATCTGTCCACCTTCTGTAAATATCCTTTTCATGTTTAATGGAGTTGCAGTGAACATTTGCCATCACTCAATTCGAGGTAATCACCTCCATTTCCATACTCATAACATGCACAGTCTGCCTTAAGGTGTGTTAAAAAGGAGATCTATTTGAATAAGAATAAACATTTCATTTAAATACACACTGAAGCATGCTAAATTGTTCCATGTAAATCTTAGCTGAATGCTTACCTCATCTGCCAGTTTAAAGACCAATGTCTGTTGCAGGTCATTAAATTTACCACGCATCCATAGTGATTAACCCTAGCTGCTGACTAACATTGTTTATATGAGTGGTTCAATGAAGACCGAGTTGTGCTATGTAAATTACTTTCTGTTATCATGGTTGTGTGCAGGTTTTAGGTTTTACAGGTTGCAATTCCTGTGTCCAGTTCCTTTTCCAAATCTTTTCTCAGAAGACAAAGTTATAATGAGGGCGGCACGGTGGTTTGGTGGACAGCTCCATCACCTCACATCAATAAGGTCCTGGTTTCAGTCCCCAGGTTGGGTGGTCTGGGTCCTTTCTGTGTGGAGTCTGCATGTTCTCCCAGTGTCCGCGTGGGTTTACTCCGGGTGTTTCGGTTTCATCCCACAGACCAAAGACATGTGTGCTGGTGTCTCTAAAGTGCCCCTAGTGTGCGAGTGTATGTGCCCTAGGGTTGTTCCTCCCATGACCCTGTCCAGGATTAAGACAGTGAATGAATGAATGAAGTTATAATGATCTGAAATATCAGTGAAGCTAATGTGGTATTGTGTCTTATTTAAAACAGTCACTCTTTTTTGTATACCACTTGATGTATACACAGCATACAGTTGCAGTCAAAAATATTCAACCCCCCAAAGATGTTAAGGACTTATCAATTTAAGTTTTTTCAAATAGCAAGATTCTACTTTGGATGACTTATTTGAATGATACATAAAATCAAAACAGAAAATGCTTAATGTAGTATTTGTGTGTAACAGTATATTTTGTTAAGGTAGGGGTTGAATAATTGTGACATGGCTATGTAATATTGTTGTTTTTAAAGCTGTCTGGCAGTTTTTATGGACTAAAGTGGAGTTGAAACATAACTAAGCCTTTGAGAACTCTATAATGATCTTTCATTTTCTTCAGCTGTCATGCATATTTAAACCCCACCCATGAAGGAATTCAAGGTGAGTTACAATCATGGGAAAGACAAAGGAGCTTCCACAAAAGCTGAGAGAGGAGATCATTTCATCGCACCTAAAGGGCCTTGGGTTTAAGATGATTTCCAAAAAATCTAACATCCCAAGAGACACCACTGGGAGCATTATAAGGAAGTTTAAAACTTATGAAACAGCTGCAAACTTGCCTGGCCATGGAAGAAAGCCCAACATTCCATCTAAGAAAAACCCCCTCAACTAAGAAAAACCCCATGTGAGTGCAAGACACCTACAGGATGACCTGATAAAGGCTGGAACAAGTGCTTCAGTAGCAACTATAAGACGTGCACTGAATGAACGAGGACTTCCAAGACGCACTCCACTCTCAACCACAAAGAACATCAAAAGTCGACTAGAATGTGCCAGGAGGAATTTGGATAAGGCTACAGAGGTTTGGGAGACAGTTCTATGGACTGATGAAACCAAACTGGAACTGTTTGGTCATATGGACCAGCAGTATGTCTGGCGTGCAAAAGGCTAGGCTTATGACGAGAAGAATACTATCCCCACAGTCAAGCATGGAGGTGGGTCATTGATCATTGTTGGGTCATTGTTTTTCTGCAGCAGGAACTGGCAATCTTGATTGTGTACCTGGCATCATGGATTCTCAGAAATACCAGGCCATTTTAAGGAGGAACGTGATACCATCTGTTGACAAATTAAACCTTGGCAATCACTGGACCATCCAGCAAGACAATAGTCCTAAGCACACCTCCAAGTCAACCAAGGCTTGGTTGAGAAAAAGATCCTGGAGTGGCCTTCTGAGTCACCAGATCTAAACCCGACTAAAAGTCTTTGGTGGGATTTAAAGGCAGTTGCAGCACGGAAGCCATCAAACATCACAGAGGCTTTTGCACATGAAGAATGGGCCAAGATTCCATTTTAGAGGTTTAAGAAGCTTGTTAGTACTTACCGAAAATGTTTGTTGGAAGTTATAAAAGCTAAAGGATGCTCCACAAAGTATTAAAGCAGGGGGTTGAATAATAGTGCACGTGCACATGTTGAAAGAGTTACATTTTTCATTTGAACTTCAAAGTCAGCTTCTGTCATCAAAATAACTCACATAAGTATTAATAAATACTGTTTGTTGTTTAATGAGGTTTTTGTCATTTATTGTCATTATATTTTATCCACATCTCTATAATGTCTTTGGAGTTGAGGGGGTTAAATATTTCTGATTGCAACTGTATGTACAGTACTGTGCAAAGGTTTTATTCCACCATTAGATTTGTTGTTTCAGCAATGGTCTAATGACCATATATAACATACTGTCAATGTGTGGACTCAAACCTGTAATCATCGCTCCATACAACTCTTTTCCACTGATTTTCATTCCAATGTTTGTGAGCTTTAGCAGATCTTAGCCTTTTCGCACTATTCCCCTTCCGAAAAAAAGTGGCCTGACCATTAGAGAACACAGTAAAGGGGACTAACAAAGTTCATAGAGAAACAGCCTGTAAACAGTGACTACTCAAGCTCACGCTGTTAGTGGAAATGGCTTGAATAACAAAATAACAAATTTGGATAATGGGAGACCCATATCATTATTTCTTATTGGCCAAGTCCCTTCCTCTTTCTGGCATCTTAAAAACCCTTCATACCATTTGAGATGCAAGATTAATATAGTTGCGCTGGAGACTGTTTTCTCCCACTCCTGCTCTCTGTCTCTTTTGCCCTTGCATGTATCCCACCCACAGAAAGAAACATTTGCAAATGCTGAGAGCACTGTGTATTCACCTGAGTGTTTACACATCTTCATTCAAGTCCTTGATCATTTTCAGAATGTCTGAACTCGGCTCCAGTTGTAATTCAGCCTTTTGGGACTCCAGTTTTGCTTAACTCTCGTTAAGTGCTTGGTTTTCTTCTATTACTTTGATTTCAAATAAATTCCTCTGCTAAAGAGTTGCTTGTGTTTGTCTATCATTACCGTCTTTGCGTGCGTGTCCTTCAAACAACTGCAGAGTAGAAAAATGTTTTCCAGTTTGTTGTGTTTGAGACCAAATATTCTCTAGAGGCTTCAAATCCAGACTCTGACCAACAGTGTTAATTTTGACAGGAAATTTTTATTTTATTTTAGTTATAGTCTTTTGTCTAAAATGTAATTTAGTTTTAGTCATAATTTAGTCATCTGAATTGTTTTTAGTTTTAGTCTAGTTTTTGTCGACTAATTATAATAAGATTATAGTCGACAATCTACAGTAGATACAGTTGACTAAAATATGACATATTTGCAATACATAAATGCTTTTTAGCATTTCCCTTGAATAATTTAAGTCATTATATGCACTTAGACAAAAAGAACCATCTACATGCATTGAAAAAAATAGTATTTATTAAAGTGGTTGTAACTCAGTTTCCACCAAATCTGCTTCAAACTCGGTGTGGACACTCATGAGATATTGTAGAATACAATAAATGATATATTATGAGCTTTACTAAACATATAAGATCAGAATATCAGATATATGTGCATGCTCTGTATGCATGTATACATAATTATAGTATAAAACAGAATTATATGTTAGGTACCGGAGATAAGCCTAGTGGTTAAGGTACTAGACTAAGGACCAGATGGTCCAGGGTTCAAAACCCACCTCTGCCAGGCTGCCACTGTTGGGTCCTTGAGCAAGGCCCTTAACACACAATTGATTGGATTGTAAGATTGTATCAACTGTAAGTCGCACTGGATACCCAGGAAAAATGTCTTTCAGTTTGACCATGAAGTTCACAGTTCTACAATGAATTTGGTCACTTCATGGTTGTACTGTGAAATTTCATAGTAAAACTGTAAACTTGGTGGACTATGAACATGTATTATGGTTTGACCATGTATTATTTCACAGTTGTACTATGAATTTTGGTGGTAATTTGGATGGTTCTACTGTCAAATTTCACAGTACATTTTTTCCTGGGTAAGGGCGTCTGCTAAATGATGTAAATGTTATTCGAATACTCCTTAAAGATAATATGAACACGTTTTAATTAATCGCTTTTTCAACATCCCTACTTTATTAGTTGAAATACTGACATGAACTTAAAGTGCGTTTGCAACGTACTACCGTAATACCGCTAAAATGGGAGCTCGCGCCATTTAGATGCGGATAACTTGGCGGCATTTTCAGGATGACATGCCTTCAGATGTCGTTTGAAGTTTGTTGTGTTTTTACCGGGGATGGTCGCCACACACGGTTTACATAAAGTCTTGTTTTCCTTGACAAAAAAGAAATGGGCCTACATATCGACTCCCGTATTTCTCTCAATTATTGACATTGTTGGTTTCATGAGAAACAATACAGACGCTAGTTGTTCCCGGGGTGAAATCAAATGGTCTGCGTCTTACCGCATTACGGATTGGATGGATGCCCTACTCGTCCCGCCTTTCCATATATGGTAACGTTAGATGCTAAAGATCTGATTGGATATCGTCTCTGCCAAACATTTTCGAACAGGACTCAGGTTCTACTTTAGTTTCTACTCATTTTCTAACCAATGATTGTTGTTAGGCCCATTAAAAGCTTAATATTTTTTGACCTATTTTTTTGCCCAGGAGTCAGAGTGAATAGGAAGAAGAACTGCTCACATTTATATCATAACAAGAAAACATTAGCTTCCTTCATCCCCAAAGGCAGCAGCAAACAAACCCAGTTGGAAAAACAAACAATGTGCCATTTCTTAAAAAAATAAAAAATAAACACACATATTGCAGCAATGTGATAAAGTCTTTCTGAGGATGCCGCATGTGTATATTTATGTTTTGTTTGTACGGGCATGAAACAGTTTGCCGATTAATCAAAATGGCAAAAAAATGGAGAGCTAACTCTAACTGTTCCTGCTTATGCAACAGCTTTTACACCATTACTCAAATAGCATGCTTTGTTGATTAAATTAAAAGACTAAATGAAAAAAGTTAACAGCGTCTGCATGGAACAAACAAGACAGCATGTTTTTTCAGGTTTTATTGATTAAAAATAGAAGACAAAATGCCCAAAAGTTTAGATGAATGAACTAAAACTTTCCAGACTGTTTTCTTCCCTTAAAATTGAATTGACTTGTTCAGAGTTCTTGACCAGGTGTGTAAAAAGGGTGCTGATCATTTTGAATCAAAATGCATTCTGTTTAGCAGTATCAAATATCTGGTTCAAAATGGCAGTCAAGTTTCTTTGGAGAAAAAGGTCATGGTGGCAGCATCAAACAACGTCAACTGACATTTAGTAATGACCGTCACAGAGCGATAATACAAATAACAAGTGACAGAAGGTTTCTGACAGCTTTTTCTTCACAGTTTAACCCTGATTTTCCTGGTCAGAGTCTGGGTAGGAGCAACTGTTTGCTGTAGGGATCCCCCAACCAACCTCTTCTCCCTCAGACACAGCTAACTGCATCTGCACGTGATGCCAGCTTGGCCAGGACTTGAATCTGGGTCCCTGTGATGTTGGGCTAGCAAATTAGACCTCTACACCACTCAAGAACCCTCTCCATTACGTCCATTCACTTGACTATAGTTGGAATTTTATCATTCAGATAAACCCTAACCTTAACCCTTAAGTTTACTTACATTTTAAGCCAATCTTTCCAAAAATGTGCAATTAATAATCAATTTCCAGTTCAACATATTAAGAAAGAATGATGAACGGATGTAGTGGTCATTTCAAAAATCAATAATGCAACATTCTTGATGTTGTTAATTAGCATAACAGCAATTATGCCTCTCTTGTAAACAAAAGACGGATAAAGTGGCATTAGTCATCGCAAAGTCGGAAATCTGTGATTAACATTTCCCACAACCAGCTTCATGGCTCAGGACTTAATGTGTAAAGCCTGAAACCACACACACATGACATTTACACAACGAAAATCTATCTAAGCCAGGAGATTTAAAAGTAACCAAGCACTTGAGAAAATGACAAACTCAGATTCATATGATTTCCAAAGCCCCGTCTCCAAGGTGGAAATACATGAATAACTCCAGAATGTGTGGTTTTCTCTGGGAGCTGAAAAATAGCTGCATGTTTGGCCAAGTCAGCCTTGTTTCAGCATTCACAAACTCAATTTTCTGCACTTCGGGTTTCTTTAAAAGCCAACCCTGAGTGATGGGTGTATGTCAAAAGCCTCTACTATCAATCACCGTTTAAATAACAGAACGAGCATTGGTGGTGCAGAAAAAGTTCAGCACTTCAAGCTGAATGTGTCTTGCTTTGTAAACGGCAATGTGCTGATATCAAATTTTCAGCTCCTAATAGCCTACACCTTTTAGCTTGGTTTATATTATCACAAAATAATGATATCAGAAAAGACTTCTGCAGTCGTTATGCAGCCATTTTGGCAGAACAACCTTCTTTCAAATGTTGTACTAAATAACCCATACTTCTACTGAATGGAACAAAAACAGTAGTATCCATAATAACAATAGGCTGACAGGCTAGATGCATACCTATAGAGGCAGAGTGACCCCGATGTTTTGGGGTCTGAGGTTCTGATCAAGAGACTAGTCATGTCAAAGGCTGCTGTGGAGGCACACATTTTGGCAGTGTACCACTCAGTCTAAACCCTTGAGCATCCCAGCGTAGCATCAGAGCCTCACAGCACAATCTGTGGATCTGGAGATGCTTCCACAAAGACCAGGAGCTGTCTGTTTATGGTGGACTACTTAGGGGGGCAGACCAGACTATACAGTTAAATAAAAAGATAACACTTCAGGTCAGTTTCTTATCCGCCTAATCCTGGACGGGGTCGCAGGAGAGCTGGTGCCTAGCCGGCGGAATAGGACGCAAGGCAGGAGCAACCCTAAATCGGGAGCCAATCCATCGTAATTAAGATAACACACTAACTTAAAAAGATATTTAATAAGCTCATGTTTGATGTTAGCTAAATGTTTAGCTGTCTTGAAAAGAGCCAAATTGATTAAAGGAAAAAAGCTATAAATTAAACACAAGAGAAAAGGAAAAAAATGTTAATTTATGTTAATTTTTCCAATAAAGATTTGCAATTAGTGACTTTATTCTCTTGGTCTGTGTGTGCGCGCTGGGGGAGCACAGCTAATCTTAGATACTCGTAGGGGGGCTCCAAGTAGAAAAAGGTTGGGAACCACTGGTTTAAGGGACTGAAGCACCACTCCAATATCAAGAACATGCTGCTTCATAGGTGGGTAACGATGCATCGCGATACAAAAATGTCACAATGTGCAGACTGACAATGTCACATGTTCTATTACGCAATGTAATGCAATTGCATTTTTGAACACCAGAGGGTGCAATCATAAGTCATTGTCCCATAAGCATTTATTACTTCTTCTAATTTCATTTCATTGTAGCAGATTCGTCAAACGTTTTGTACATTTTTACACAAGAAAAGCACATATTTTGTTATTCTTCAGAAATAAATAGGAATGTTATCACTAGGGGTGGGTATTGGAAAGGACGTCACGATACAATACGCATCACCATATATGGGTCACGATACAATTATACCAAGATACATGTGATACGGTGCATATTGCGATATTCCACATACTTCACTTAAAATATGAAAACAGCTGAAATACAAGTCATGGTGTTCAATCGGAGTCTTCTTTATACATAACATCACATACTGGCACTTTTTTTTAATCAATATTTTGTAGTATATTGCAAAAATGCATATAACGATATACTGCTGTATCGACATTTTTAGCACAGCCCTAGTTTTCACTTGGTTAGTAAATATATCTTGAAGCAACAACAGAGCAGTTTATTTACAATTTTAAACCTCTGTTTCTAGTCATGTATTTTAATTCCAGATGACTAAAGTTTGTTGTTTAAAAACATATTCAAGAAAATGGGCATTTCGCATTGTTTACACTTCTGAAAAAAAAAAAACAATCCGTAAGAAATTGTAAACTCAGTATCATGAATCGAATCACGAGCAGAGTGTATTGTTACACCTCTACCGGTTCCAATATCCATAAATATGGTAATGTCTGGGGAGCCAGACAAAGCCTTGTAGACACACTATGGACAGCAAGGTTGGGGCAAAAAGGCCCCCGTACTTCCGTTTGATGAATCGTACAACGCTACAACTCTGACAGAGGATAAATCCTTAGGGAAGCAGAGATGGGTAATAAAAGCATCCCAGCGGACATCTGTAAAGTCGATGACTCCTGGAAATGGAAAATCGACCATGAGTAAAGAGTGTGTAGCAAGCAGGAAGTCAGCACACGTCTGCTTTGCATGGGATTTGGACTTCTTCAATTATGTGCCCCACTGTGTTAGCACTCTGAAGGTCTTTTCTGATGAAAGTGCTAATCAATTTTTGTCACAGAGTCAAAAGGATATACACTGAGGTCTACTGGACGACAAAGAAGTTACATTTCATGAATGAATAAGATGATCATAATGGTGTGTGGGTATTGAACATCTTGCTAAACTGGCCAGCATTGGAAAGCACAACAACAATGGTTCACTAATGCCATCTGTATCGCTACTCAATCAGCAGACCTGAGCACTTGTTCCAGTCCATGCAGACCTAATCAGCCATCTGTGAGAGATAATAGGCAATCAGATACAGAGTGCTCTTCTCTTATCTATAAACCCCTTTGTTGTTTTAGCCACTGCACTTAAAAAGCCATAATTATGAAGGACCTTTTAATTGGCAAGCGTTAAGGTTTGGAAATAATGTCTGTTGGGGGACAATTCATCTAAAATGTCACAATCAGGAAATTATCATGATTATTTACTTATAAAAACACTGCTGGTGCTCAGGTGGTGCAGGAATCAAAGGTGGTAGCCCATCACATTCTAGACCAAGATTCAATTCCCATTAGTGCCTTCCAGACAGGTCGGCCATGTTTGGGCATGCCAGTCAGGGATCATACCCCAGTGCTTCAACAGCAACCCCTGCCCATCCCGCAATGGACTGGTATGCTGTCCAGGGTACGCTTATGCCTGCACCATCTTCTCTGCACCTGAGCCCCATGACCCTAAACGTGAAAAGCAGAGATACAACATGGAAAACTGCTTTGAGATCCAGTTCTTTAAATCCTCTCATTTATTTCTCATCATCATTACCCCTTAGGGCATCCCTGCCATTATCTTAAAGGCTTTTTAATACTTTATTAGATCAATTGAAGTGTATTAGATGACCCTTTGTAAGGCTGAGCCAATGTGACTTCACTAGCACAACCTGCCCAGAAGGAATTTCAAAATGATGCAATATCTAATTCGAAATAGCAAACAGATAGTGCAGCACTGGGCACAAGAAGCCACCCCTGGACAGGCTGCCAGTTCATCATAGGTTTACATTTAAATGGATTAATTTAATTTAAATGTGTTTTCACATGAATAAAACAAATTCCATCATTCAACAGAACTGGTACCAAACGTAATGTCATGTGCATGATTTAATATAACATAATGAAGTGAACACAATCTTCTCAGGGAACAAACAGTTAGGACGTCTTTCTGTTAATTATAATCAACCACTACATTTTAAATGATCCACTTTGCACATGTGAATATTTTAGCTATTTTATTCAGAAATAATACACACTGATCACAAATTCATACCAGTTACAAAAGTCTGAATGTCCAATCAAACAGATTTTAATTGAACCTTTTTAAATTTGATATACACTCACTGACAAAAAAATAACACACCTGAATAAAAATGTCGGATTGCTGTAAAACTCAAAATGCGGTTTTGTCTCAGGTATACATGTAAATGATTACAGGAGATTAGGCACTGGGTCTTACCACAAAAGGGAGTAAAAGTGCTTCCCCTGCTGCTCTAGAAAAAGGCTCTTGGAGGCCACTTTTTGGTAGTGTACCTACTGGTGAGAGATCACTGAAAGACATGCCTTGGCTGCTACAGACTGGAACCATATCATCATTAGCGATGAATCCAGGTTCTGTTTGGGATCGGACGATGATATGGAGTATGGAGGCCTCGTGGTGAGCGCCTCAAAACTGCATTTGCTGTGGAGTGACACACTGCCTCAGTTGATGGTGTGATGATCTCAGGAGCCATCGCATATGACAGTCGGTCACCCTAGTAATGATACAAGGGAAACTAACATTTCAGCAATATGTGCAAGACATCCTGTGGCCACATGCTGTCTCTCACAGTAGGGCTTCCAATTGGCATTGTTCAGCAGGATAATGCTCGCCACAGCAAGGGTTTCCCAGGAATGTTTCCACCAGATTGCAAGACTTCCTTGGCATGCCCAGTCGCCAGGTTTATCACCAATCAAGCATAACTGGGACTAGCTGGGATGCCAGCTTCAACAGCCTACGAGTGTGCAGAATCTCCTTTCACTTGTATAGTTTTCCCCAATAAATGTATCTGTGGTGGCCTAGTGGTTAAGGTACTGGACTCTGGACCAGAAGGTTGAGGGTTCAAATCCCACCTCTGCCAAGCTGCCACTGTTGGGTCCTTGAGCAAGGCCCTTAACCCACAATTGCTTGGATTGTAAGATTGTACCAATTGTAAGTCGCTCTGGATAAGGGCGTCTGCTAAATGCTGTAAATGTAAAATGTAAATGTATACTTTCGCTCTAATATTTTAATCACTTACATATATCATAAATACATTCACATATATACAGTTTTGTTCGATCCCAACAACTCATTCTTGGTGCGTTAATTTTGTCAATGTGTATATATGACATCTAAATATCTGACACTGAGTTTTTATTTTCAGAAGCTGATTACTCTGACTTCAAACACACTTGTGTTTTGATTTCCTAAGGCCTCACATGTGTGAGCCGCAAAATAAGGGTCTCACTGTGTTGCCACTTCAGTATATTTCACAGCATAATACAGTTCTTTGTAATCACACAATGTAAATATAATTAACTATAATAATGAGCTATTTTAGGTAAAAGGAAGTAACTTAAAGTCGTTTGAATACCACATTTGCAGAGTATACTGTAATCATGTCACATGTACCAGCAACTTAAATGTAATGTGTTGAGATTTATTATAGGCATGTGTGTCAGCTTGGTAAATAATAGGCTGCCAGTCTATAATATGTCAGTCAGCTCCAGAACTACTGGTTAGAATAAAAGTGTTGTAGCAGGGATTTATGTTTCATAGATCATATCAAGTATCCACATCTAAATTTTATCCTCCTTCATGCCCAAAACTATTTGAAAAATGCTGCATAAGAAATCATTTTCTATTAGACCTCAAACATCTAGTTAGTGACTTATGTGTCTTATATGCAAGTTGACTAGATGCTAATGGAACTTTGACATTTTCCCTGGGTTTTATGGTCAGATAAGAAAAAAAACAGCTCAATGCATGTTTGTCCTAAACGTCTTTCATCCAAAAGGTCACCGGAACCATGTTAGGATAAATGCAAGCACGGATTAAATTAAGTACCAGGAGATTTTAAATGAATTACATGAATGAATCTGGTCTCTGCCCAGAAGCTACAACTGATCAAGGTTGGATCTTTCAGTAGAATGATGATCCAAATTCACAAAAATGCTTCAAAACCACAGGTTCAAGCTTTCACATGACCATCCAAGTCACCTGAGCTGAAGTTTCATTGAAAACCTGTTGGGTGAGGGTATTCTCTGCTGTTAAAGCATTATTGAAGAACACTCGGTGCTCTTAAGAGGGCAAAAAGAGGATACATATGTATGATATGTATATATCAATAAATATGATTAAGTCTGAGATTAAGATTAACAACTAAGCCATCATTTCATCCATTTAAACGTGGGTGCCAATAATTCTGGAGCTATTTCAATTTAACTCCCATATAACAGCAGAAATAAATGAACTGCTTTAATCTTTATTATATAATCAACACACTGGTGTACAGCTGCAAGAAAAACTTTTTGAAAGCATTGGAATTAAATGCATATTAATTCCTCAAAAAATGTGGTCTGAACTTTACATTTATGTCATTTAGCAGACGCCCTTAACCAGAGCGACTTACAATTGGTACAATCTTAGCAATTGTGGGTTAAGGGTCTTGTTCAAGGACCCGACAGTGGCAGCTTGGCAGAGGTGGGATTATATATCACACTGAGTGAATAGGGCTTAAGGCTAAAATACCTAATACTTTACACACCTACAAAACATGAATGGAAATGTGGAGGTACAAGTGGAAGGGCTATAAATACATTTTCGAAGATGTGATTCATCTAGTCAGAGCTGATACTACTGCAGAGCCAGTAAAGAGGGTGTGAATGAGTTCAGGGCATTTAGCTATTCTGTCCATGAGGCCTGTTGTCCCGATTTATCCCAAGACATTCATATCAGCATAAGGCAGATCAGAAGTTAATTTGACATATAAGACACCAGATCATTTAAATGTCTACAACAAAGCTGAGCTCCCTTTATTGGATCCAAGTGTCTTATAGAAGATATGCAGCTCAGATTTGAGATCTAATTGCCCCAGCCACTTTGTCTGTACCACTGCACCTTTATCTATTCTACCCATCAGAGATCAATTTGATTGTGTATAATCTTGCAAAATGTGACCGTGCACTGAATGCTGAAGGCCAATAAGATGCCAAACTATCCAAGTAAATGGATTGTTGTATATGAAAGATTGTTTTAATAAATTGCAAACACAAAATAAGACTTTTAGTTTCCTGTAGCAGAGGGGGGAATTACAAAGCCCATACAGTGTAGAGCAGAATTCTGAATGCCCCTTTTCCAGCTTTGCCATTCCGAACATTGAGGACACAGTGTGCTTCTGGCATGTCACCAGTCCATATGGCCATATTGCGAGTAAAAAAAAATCTTCAGAAATGAGCAGCCCATTTGCTTTGATTATTCTTGAGCCAGAGCTGTAATGTTCAAATGATTGGTGTCACGTTCACAGTGGATGGTATAGGCAAATGACATCATTATCAAAGTAATACAGTTTAATTGTGATGTTCTTTTCCTTATTCTCAAGGGCATCCAGATATGCTGATATTAAATAATGGCTATGGCTATGAGAACGTGATAGAAGCTGAATGAAGATGACTATTGTACTCATTTGCTGATGGTTACCAATAAGGTTTTATTAGTCCAGATGTCCTTGATAACAATAGCAAACCACCCTCAAAATCACATTCATGTTTAGAACCTTTATGTCAACCCTAAGGTATATAAATGCACTGTTTGGCATTTTCCTATTGACTGAGGCAATCGATTTGGATTTCATAGCAGAACAATACAACGGAACAATGTATTTAAAATACAGAAAATACTACTCCTCAGAGATAGGGACTTAAGTCTCGGACTCACGACTCGAGTCACACTCAAGTCCCCAATTTGAATTAATGAATGTATTGCCATCTAAGTACTAATATTTCAACATGACAGTGAAGCGAGGGGCTGGAGTGAAGCAGTTGTTTTGACACAACTAAACCAGACAAGGCGTAAAATGGTTGATTATAACATTTTGAGGATCTGAGACTCGACTTGTATGCTAGAGACATGCTGGAGAATCAAAACATGACTCGGACTTGCAAGCTGGGTACATTAGAGGCTAAGCTCAGGCTTTCTCTCTAGAGACTCCAGATTCTACTGGGACACTCATGCACACTAGAGACTCCACTCGGACTCACACACTTGAGATTCGATTTGACCTTGCAGGCTATCGACTCGAGACACAACTCAGACTCACGGTGAGAAAAGATGAAGCTGCTCTTTTATTTTCAGGGACAATAAGGAAAATACAAAATCAAGCACACAATTAATATCAGAACTTGCAAGTGTATCACTAATGCGAGCGTTTCATGATAGAAAATCATTCCGACTGAAATACAGAACTGTAGCACCACGCTCAGCAAATGAGGTGTTTATGGGAACTTGAATCGCCCAGTTAGCCTCCAGTTTGTAGTAAAGTATGCCAGTTATCAGTTGTAAGTATGCTAGGTGGCTAGCAGAACAGCTAATCAGGCTGAAATTTTTGTAAGTTTAAAAAGAATGTGTAAGATACTAAAATTAAGTAGAAACTTTACAACTTCAGCTAAATTAGCTAGTGTGCTATCTAGCATACATGCTAGCCAAACTACATGCTAGCCGGCAGACTGATTTGTCCCTTTGCTTTAAACACCACATACTGCATGAAAAATTTTGTTCTGTCTTGAAATCAGACAACTTCTTGACTTCGAGTCCAGTAAAGTGTTAGTATTCAGACTAATTTAAGAAGACTACATACGAGTTGAGGCAAGTCCAGAGTCTGTGTCGCAAGTTTGAGACCCGAGTTGCAACAGACACAGGAAAATCTACACCAGATGGCTTGCTTGGAAAAACCTCCAGAGCTAGAGATATAACGAGAATAATTATCTGCACGGGGAACTTGAAACTGCTCATAAACTGAAGTTTGCAGAGCAAGTATGCTAGTTAGCTAGCAGAACAGCTAATCAGGCTGAAGTTTTAGTAAGTCAAAAAGGAATGTGTGAGCTACCAAAATTTTAAGTAGAAACCTGAAAACAGCTGCTAAATTAGCTACTGTGCTAGCTAGCAAACATGCTATTCAAACTACTTGCTAGCCAACCAACTGATTTGCCCCTTCTTTAGTTATGTCAGAGCAGAGAAATCAGACAACTTCTTCGAGTAAAGTGTTAGTATTCAGATTACATACTTGATGGCATGAGTGCAAGTCTGTGTCGCGAGTCTGAGACTTGAAAATCTACAGTCCTTTCTTTACCAGCATCTGAACAGCGCAGTTCAGGATGATGGCTTGTTTGTAAAAACCTCCAGAGCTAGAAATATAATGAGAATAATTATCTGCAAAATGATGACTATGATATGCCATTTGTCATATGTTCCTTTGCCCACTACAATTTAGCTTTACTGCAAAGGGGAAATGGAACCACATTTGCAAGTGGCTCTACTCATTGGAGTGCAATCAGTCATCTGTGGTACAGTCTGTTAAAGGAATCCATCATTTATGGTGCAAAGTCAAAGCATCATAGTAGCGAAGCTAGAGGACAATTTTGACTGTGGCACCAGTTTATGAGAAGGGATTTTTGATACATAAAAATGGCTATAAATAGGAATTAATGTCTCAGTTCTCCCCTGCAGAAAGTGGCAGGTCACATCAACTTTTGTGTGGCATAAACACTTCTCTGTTCACAGTCTGCCATAAAAGATTCTAATTGCTTATTTTATGTGCTCATTCCCTTTCTTGCTTAGTATGAATGGTTTCTGCATGCTTAGTAGAAACGTATCAGAAATGTATTGAGGTATTTGGTATACACAAATATAGACAAGCTGTTGTTAGCCGTACGCATAACATGTGGCAACCAAATATGGCAATACAGTACATAGTAATGGTGCCAACCAATTAATTTGCAGACCTAACACATCAATCTTCCAGCCCTTGCTGAATAAGAAATTCAATTACATCACCTCACTCCATATAATCAGCTCCTGTCACTAAAACAAGGAACAAAGGTTTCTCTGGACCAGACCATATATATCTTGCATCCTACTTAGTATGCACATCCATACGAATTCTCACTCAAATTAATTGGAGCATTTATATAAATGCAGCTTCCATTAATTCCATCGATCTCCCTCGGCTGGGAATTGGCTGCCAACATTGAGCTGAAGTACAGGCAGTACTGAAACTCTTATTACTCTGGGATATCATCTGTGTTTCTATTCCACTAGTAAATGTGGATAAAAATCAATTGGCTATTATCTATGTAAGGTTTTCACATCAAACCCTCAGGGTAACACATTTTCTTCCATGCATGGCTCTATGTGGTACAAATGCAGTCCTGAGGCATGTCTGTGTAAGGAGAAACTGTGTGAGATTAGATCTCTGCCATGCTAATCTATATTAGGATCAAACCAAACTGGGGAAAGGCTACATTCAGCTCCACAAAAATGTTTACTGAAAAACCGGTTCATACATAACTAATCAGTACTGACCAAAAGTTTCCATTTTTTAAATCTGTTTATACAGAGTTTGTCCCAGTAGAATCTATCACAACTCCACAATCTACCAGAGTTTAAAATATAACAATTCAGTTATTTACGAAATACAGTGGTACCTCGTTTCTAGACCACCTCGGAAGTCGTCTAATTCAGTTATCAACCCATTTTGACTAGAATAATTTGTCTTGGTTCTCATCATCTGCTCGGTATTCGGCACATTTGCTTAAACTTGTATGAGTCGAGCCGCACGACAGCTTCAGCCAAACCTTGATTCATGATTCACGAGTCATCATTCAGTACACAGCTCACAATAGCCCTCAGGGAAGATCTCCACTGTATTTGTTGTGTTTTTCTTTATTTTTACATCTACAGTACTGTATTCTTAGTGCAAACAAGTCTAAATGGGTCCTAAAAAGGTTAGTTGAATGGTCCAGAACACTTACTGCAATTAGCGGAGCAGCTATGCCAGTACCCGGAGTTCATCAATAGAGCAAGTGTCGCTTTTACTTTTCACTTTCAATCCATTACTCACTAAATTACATGATATTTTTCTATATTTTATTATTTACTAAGCTTTATGTTAATGATTTTGGCCAACTGTAGGTTAATGTAAATGTTTTAAACATTAACTTAGTTATCATAAGTTATCATAGTATCCTTTCCATATTTCCACTATGACATAGTATAAACTTTATTACACTCATCAGTTCATGATACATTTAACTTGTGATGGATTTGTCAGAACATATCTCCATCGTAAATCAGGGAGCACCTGTACAATATAACTCCATTAATGCATTAATTCATTCAATTTACATTATTCCTTATGAGAAAACTTTGCTTGGTACATGTCGTTTTCCAGTATGGTACCACTGTATACTTCATTAAGCCCTGCAACGGACTGGCTTCCCATCCGGGGGGCGCTTTCTGATTTTAATTTAATGATGAACAATGATGAACAAGACAATATCATGTACCCTCAAACCAGTTTTAAGCTGCATTTGTCCAGTGTCCCACCTACTGACATCAAACAATAATATGTTGTTATTTGGCTGTGCCAAATTGATAATCTGTGAAGCTTAAGCATAAATCAGACCTGCTGAAGAAAATTGCACATCCAGTTTGTCTAAACATAGCCCCATCTAAAGCTACAACAGAATTACAAGGACATAATGCTTTTAAGACCGGTTAATAATCATGCCTGTAAACACCTCAAGGTCATTTTGATAACGGCACAAAATAGATATCCAAGGTCACTGCAAATGCAGGACATGCCGAAGCATTGTCAGGGATGTGTGCACCAATAATTACATGATGCAAATGCCTGATAATTTACTCATATTGCAGACTACAGGTGCCCTTAATGTCTAGCATTTAACCCTGTTGTTCAGTACTGGTCATTTCCCACTGCTCCTCTTTATGGCTTCAGTGCCCAAACCAAGAAATGTATGATTTCACTGTTGTCTTCACAGATTTCACAGACAATCACTGACACATAGCTATTTTGAAACTGAAGGTCTTACACATGACAGGCTTTCAATATGACACATTTGTGGAATATGGCAGCAGTAAGCCATACACACTCTGAGCTGACAGGATAATGGGACATTAAACACTGAGGTGCTTTTGTAAAATACAGTTGCCATAGTGACTCAACATTGAACTGTGATTGCATAACTTATACAATGTGAACTTTTAAATGTTTCACTTCTATCACTTTAGCTGGTTCTCTGTGAGGGACATTATTCAGTAATTACATTAAGAATCACTGCAAGATTTCACTTCACTAGACAACAAAAGGTTTTCTTCCTGAAAAATTAAGATTGTAATAGATCGTGTCAAACTGAACACAAAAATCATTTAAGATTTTCTGTATCACATGAGAGAAATGTCTGTACCTGGCGACAGCAAACCCCATCCTTTCAATCTTGAACCAAGTTTGTCTTGCTTCAGTTTTTGACAAATCTAAGTTCCTGACCAGGTCATCAATTCTGGCTGTGTAAAGATATGAGGACATGCAGACAAAGTGTTCAACATCTGGACTTGTTTTGTTTTTCTCACATTATCTTCACTTTTTTTGGCATCTTCATCTGCCTCATCAAGGCGCCATGTCTCCGGTGGCTTCAATACTGACAAATTTGTCCTCACTGGTGGCACTATTTTGTGGCACAAATAAGTATGTCTTTAGCCTAGACTCCAAAATTTTAAGTCTAGGCTAAAAAAAACATACTTATTTGCGCAGGCTTTTGACTAGATTTAGACTGGGATGCATGGCTCGGGTCACTGGGGCCGGAGTCTGGAGTCATGTCTGGCCTGCCTTCCTCGTCCGTTATCCAGGAGTGTCGGGTGGGGCAATCTGGCTGAACTGGGCTGCCTTGACTCGTGGGACTGATCTTGACTATTGCATCCTTGCCTTAGACTAAGGGCAGAGCTGGTGGTTCATAGTCAAAGAGCCTTATGGTGATCAGAAATGTTGGACTGCTGTCTTCTGCCTCCCGTGGGGGTTGCCGATGTCTCATGTGATCCCTCTTGGCTGTGGTTACCTACCAGTTCTCCTCTTTCTAGCTATGCTGCTATAGCTAATGCTGCGGGGTCTCATGCTACACATGGCATCAGTGATTGTTAATAGATACTGTGCTCTTAATCAATAACTAATTACATTTTCTGTTTTCTCTCAGAGCTGTGTTCCGGTACCAGTTTCCAGCCCCACAAATGATGTTCATCCGCTGCAGCTTCACTCAAGCTGTTTCCGTCATCAGCTCCAGCCCCATCATACCCAGGCCATTTAATGCCGATGTGCATATTTTACGTTTTTATTTGAAGTATGACTCTATGACTTTAGTTTTATTCTTAGATTTATCATCTACGCGACTCAAGGAGGTGGGTCCCTTTTTGAGTCTTGGTCCTCCCAAGGTTTCTTCCTCATAACACTTAGGGAGTTTTTCCTTGCCACTGTCACCCTAGGCTTGCTCAATTTGGGATTGGACGTAGATATTAGGAGATAATCTAAACTTGTAAAGTTGCTTTGAGACAATGCTCCATTGTAAAAAGCGCTATATAAATAGATCTGACTTGACTTGACTTGACACTAGGCTCATGCCTGAAGGCTAATTAGGATGGTCAATAGATTTCTGTTTTTTAGAAGAGGCCAGAGGCCACACTGGTCAGACAGAAGAACTGCAAAATGGCATCGCCTTCTAAATACCTCTCAGCCAAGGTGACAATACATGTTGCACAACAAATGTAAGAAGCCCAGCCCTTGGCCTTGGTCACCAACAAACAAATTAGAGCTCATAGACTTTATAAATAGTTGCAGTCATGGTGCCTCTTTGAGCCTTAAGCGTATACTCGCCCCAGTTGTAACAGAACATACAGCAGATGTGACACTGACAAGGCATTTCTGTTGTCATAAATCTTAATGAAGACAGTATATATGTGATGGGAAATCACAAAATAGGCTATAACAGTACGTGATACTAAAATGTTAAGGTCATTTTTGTAGCCCAAAATTTGATCACATCCAAAAATGTTCAGATATTGTAGGTTTTTAACGAACATATTTAAATGGAATGCATATTTGTACTTAATTTTTTCACATTTTAAACCCCTTTTTTTCTTGTCCCAGCGCAGCCCCAGAGAACTAAAGGCAGTATGGTAAGCCTGTCCTGGAAAGAATGCCACTCCAGGGCTGAGCAGGGGTTTTGCTGCTGCAGCACCAGAAGAGAACTGTTTTTTTTGCACGTAAAGCCGATCCTCCAGGAAAGACTGCCAGGACTCAGTCACCACAGTGGTGGGTTAGTGAATTAGACCGCTGCACCATCCAAGAACACTTAAAAAAAAAAAAAATTTATACTTTACTTGCAACATCAACAAGACGTAAATTTGACCAGGTTGCAAAAGACTATAATTATGTATTTACAATGCTCATATCTTTTTATTTCTACAAAATTCATACATATTGTATGTTATAACTAGAAAACAGCTTACTAACAGAATTAGTGGAAAGAAGGCTGATGTTGATGTAATGTGGTGGCCATATGTCTCTGTCCATTGCATAGATTTTCTGAAGGTTTCATGCATTAATACTTTCAAATGTATACAATCGGCATCCTTGAAAAATCTAAATCAGCTAGTTTAAAACTCATAGTAAAGGAAAACCAGAAAATAAAGATGTCTGGAGTTTCTTCCAGACATCACTGTTCATATCAAATTGGAAAAAACCAAGGCCTTTACTTAAGCTGAAGAGGTGTGTCTGTAAGAGATGACCTACAACCCCGAAGGACCTGGAGAGATTCAGTATTGATCAGTGCTCTGTACTCTTCAATCCCATCAAGCATTACAAGGGTTGACTCAGTGCTGTTATGTTTGCAAAGAGAGGTGTCTAAATACAGGGGTGGTAATGGTAGTGACACATTCCCCTTCAGCGACTTTCTTGGAATTCATTAGCTGCTGATGGAAACACTAGATGGATGGAAGGACTGCGATGATATTCTGTCCGAATTCATCTCCCTCACACAACACTAATCATGCCTGTATGACACCCAACCCTGCCAGAAGGCACCACGGGGAAACAAACCCGGGTCTCCAAGGTAGTGCACCACCCACGCGCTGTAACATATGAATTTGTTCATTTTTACGAAGATTTTTATTTTTACAGGGCAAGTTTACTTCAGTTAAAAATGAGGTTTCTCTCATATTTTCAGCGTGGGATTAATAAACCACAAATTTTTAACTCTTTTTGAAATCAATCTTTGACAAGAGTGCCAAATATTCTGATTCAGGGCTACCAGCAGTTTACACAACATTACAAGTTATAAATCAGATAAAAGAAAACTAGGAAACCCACTCTATGCACCTGAATTCAAAAGTTGTTACTTTCCTTAAAAGGAATGGTTAGTTATTTCATTAAGGAATTGGCAGCAGATAAAGGGACATGGCTGGGGTGCAAATGAAATGAATGAAAAATTAAAGTATAGTTGAACCGTATTACCAGTGCAGGCCATTCTCCCAGGTCTTAACATTCCCAAGAGGGGGTTGAATTATTCATGCTTATTAGACACTGACCACCTGGTGACACCATACAAGGCTTTCTGCATACAAACCCTTCTCTAAAATGGACTCTACACTCCGGTTCTAAAGAGCTGCACTGGCTATTGTGATCGTAAGAGGTACAAAGAGCAGTTCTGTGGCTTAGCCACAATATTTCTCATTAAGAACCTGAGGTAAAATGATCCTGTACATCCCAGGAGTAAACAATAATGAATAAACATTACTGGCATTTTTTCATAAGTGTAAGTGAATAAGGAAAAAAGCCTTTAGTGCTCAAACTAGTTTATATCCTTTACATACAATCCAATTCCGTGGCAAATGCCAACCCAGGAGGAAAGAAAATGACCAGAGTGGATGCGGTTTTATTTTCAAAGTGGAGATAATTAGGACTCCATCTTCTGAGACAAGCTCATTGAGACATGATTATCAGAAGCGAGTGGAATTAGAATACATTACATTTTCTGTTGTAAATGTAGAAAGCATACACTCAGCGAACACTTTATTAAGTACACCTGCACACCTACTCATTCACGCAACTATCTAATCTGTTAATCGTGTGGCTATGCGTAAAATCATGCAGATATGGGCCATTAACCATCAGAATGGGGAAATGTGAGCTCAGTGATTGTAATCATGGTAGGACTGTTAGTGTAAGGTTTGACTACTTCTTTAACCTCTGACTACCAGGGATTTTCACACACAGTTCACTCAGAAAGGTGCAATAAAGATCCAGTGAGCGGCATCAGTGTCTTGAAGCATGCTCAATAATCCAGGTAAGAAAATCCCAGAAGTTGAATCTGTTCACCTGGACATAAGGTTTTGTGGGAGAAACGTTTCCTCACTCATCTAAGTGACTTCTTCAGTCTCAGCTAGTTGGAAAACTTCCCCAACCTTATATAAAAAGGGAACATCCATCCCTGAACCGAGGAGGGGGCCTCAGAGTACATCTCTCACCATCTTACAACCCAATCCTGTGTAAATGGCACACACGTCCATTGTCATTAATGGATATGGCAATGTGCATATTAAACTGGTCACTGGTCCCATTGTTATGCAATGGTGCTGTTATCAGTCATTACACAAATGTGCTGTATATAAGATTGGGGAAGTTTTCCAACTAGCTGAGACTGAAGAAGTCACTTACATGAGTTCTCCCACAAAACCTGTCCAGATGAACAGATTCAACATCTGGGATATGCTGGAAGTGGTTTGCCAGACATGTGGAGCTAAGTTTAATTTCGCACGGAAGTTGCAACGATATTACAACATATTCAAAAGAAAAAGCATAAATAAGCCGAACTAAGTAAGTGTGCAGTGTGTATATACTGTATGCCGTGCTAAGTATCTGTGAACACGTATGTGGATGCAGCAAGTTACTGTCTTGTTGCTTATATCTTGAATGAGTAGGCTGAGTAGCTTGGGCAGCCACGCAGCACTCATATCCAAGTATTGACAGGTAAAAAGGGTTGGGGTTGTAATGTGGCTGTTCTCTGCTGGGTGTTTAATAAAGAACAGCATGAGCAACGTTTCCTCATCCACGTCAACACTACAATACTGTACACACAGCGTCCTGTATTTCATTATTGAAAAACTGGTCACTAACTCTGCACAACCATGGTGAGCAGGAAAGCATCTCAGAATGCACAACATGTCAAACCTTTAGACCGAAAGACTACAACAGTGAGGTCCTAGTCAGTATTACTATAATGTTCCCAATAAACTGGCATCCACTGCACACCAAAATGGCAAAGTGCGGAGACAAACTAGCACGGTGAATTAGCTCATCCCTTAGAGTCACAGAGTTCAAACAAATACATTGTTAACTGTTTATAAATTTAAAATGTTAAATCCTCTTGGCTTACTGAAATTATATTGAGACTTGCTAACTATTTTTGCCAAAGGGACAAATATGACTATTACAAGAAAATCAGTTACACAGTCCTCTAGCTGATATGGCCAGCTATACAGGTATACGTTTAATGTCCATCCGATCCTTTCGCTTTAATGGCCGAGGTCTTAAAAATGGTAAGAAATTCTAAGAGGAAATAAAAATCTCTTAACTAAAGATGTCAAGACCGTATACAGCTGGTCACCTGAACAGCCAGTCAATGTTTCAGAAGTCAGTGTTAAAGACCAAAAGTCTGTCATTCACTCAAACTCACTGCCTTACCAGTCGTGTGCTCGCTTGCTTGTTAGCTCACGTTTGGACTAGAAAGTGTTCTAACTTGGTTGATGTGTTCAGACACTTTCTTGTGTAACTCGTGTTTGTGTGTATGACTTTCCGTTACTTATTTGTAGCAAGCTGTAAAAAGCGTTTGGAAGTCCATGTTCCTGTCCTATTGTAAGTAGTACCGCTTTGTTTGTCCCCACTACCTGTATATTCTTGCTAACCTATAACTATATAAACTGGTTCACATTCACTCATTAAGTTTCTGGTTCATCTGGCTGATCTTCTGCGTTGATATTAATCCTGTCTATCAGTGGAATTTTGGCTTCCTCCAAGCAAAAGTATCAGGTCCATCATCACATCCTCTTAAGTGTTCTGGCTTTCCCCTAGATGGAGTACGTTACTGTATTTTCCATTATTGTTGTGAATTTTCATAAATTAGAAAAGGTTTAGCATGCGTATAACAGGTCACGTAGCATTCCACTCATGTTTTCAGTGGCATCTCTGATGCATTTACGTATTGCCTGCAGTTTTCTTGTGAAAACACCCTTTATACCTTACAGTGGCCTGAAAAGACTATGTTTACATCCATTTTGGTCAACGTCCAATTTCTCAGAACATTTACATTTACAGCATTTAGCAGACGCCCTTATCCAGAGCGACTTACAATTGATACAACCTTACAATCCAAGCAATTGTGGGTTAAGGGCCTTGCTCAAGGAGCCAACAGTTGCACCTTGGCAGAGGTGGGATTTGAACTCTGGACCTTCTGGACCACAGCCATAATAATACATACTAAATGGCGAAAACCTGTATGCTAATGCTACCTACTGTGTCATTATACATCGCTGCACAATTCTTATGTACATTAGGTACAATCACTGCATTAGATGTGCATTTTTGTAAAGGCTCTGGTGGCAGACCGACTTGACTTGAAAATCACACATTTCTGGCGTTAAAGACGCAAACAAACTTTGAAAATGATGATCGATTTTAAAAGGCAAATGCTCGCCCCTCCTTTCAGTGGAAATAAATGGGACAATATTCAGCAACGCAAATCCCACAAATTTCTGGGAACTATCATTCAGACAATCAAAACACTGAATGTCAGCCCCTTCTCCACTCAGACCTCTATTCAGTCAGGGTGAGCAAGAGAGCAGGTAAAATCATGGCTGACCCCACGCTCTGCAGTTACTCTCTGTTACAGCATTTCCTTCCAAAGCAGAAGCCGCAAATAAGAGCTTTAAAATGTCACACCACCCGATACCTGCACATCTATTTTCCCCAGGCAACAATTGTCCTAATGCAGGGTTCCTCCCACAACACTTCCAAAGCTAAAAGCACCTATCAAACAGCACATGTTCACTTTAAAGCTTTGGTGTGTGTGTGAGAGAGAGAGCAAAGCTTAACCCCTGTTTTAACCCTGCATATCTGGAATCTGCAACCTTCATTTTGCAAGCACCTTCCAGGACACATTTATAGCACCCTGCATTGTACTGGCACCCTGTTCAGGGTGTATGTTTGCCTGCACGCGGTAAATTCCAGGTTAGGCTCCAGACTGCGACCCTGATAGCCCTCACCAGGGTAAGTGGGAAATAAAACAGGATACTGTGCTCTCTCACTCTACAGTATTTTCTATACTTTCTATACAAAAACATAAATTAAGTCGGTGCCTAGCCAGCGGCACAGGGCAGAAACAATGCAGAAACAACCCTAGACAGGGTGCCAATCTATCAAAGGGTACCCACACTCACACACTTGGGGGACTTTAGAGACACCAATTAGGCTAACAAGCATTTCTTTGGAACGAAGTACCCGTAGTAAACCCAGGAGGAGAACATGCAGACTCCACCTGGGATTAGGGGTGGGTATTGGAAAGGATTTCACAATGCTATACGCGTAACGATACATAGGTCACGATATGATGATATCACGATACACTGTGATACGATGCATATTGCGATATTCTACACAGTTCACTGAAAAAAATATAAACAGCTAAAATACAAGTTACGGTGTAGAATCTGACTCATCTTAATATTTCAGATCACATTGATAATTCAGCAGACAAATCAAGTCAAAACACTGTACTGCAACATCTACAGGGGCAGAGATCGAAGTTTACACCCCAATTAAAATGTGTTTTGCTACTTTAAAAAACACCTATATTTTGAGCTGAAAATCGATGTAATATATCACGAAAATAAATATCGCGATATATTGCTGTATCAATTTCTTGTCACAGAACTACCTGGGATCGAAGCCAGGAGCCACAGTATCGCCCCTAAAACATACATGTGTGGATTTTTTAATTAAACAAATGTGCCTTACATTTCCATTACAGTTTTATTGTTCTGTATTGTACTCATTCCAAAAATATTTGCACACCATGTACTTGGTGAAAAAATGCTTTCCATTTGTTTCTATTAAACATATATGGCTAAACTATGCATAATGGCTCATTTTGCATATGCTATGGCTAAACACTGCCTCCTACAATGTGTTTTTTTACACTGCAATGACTACACTGCAATCCATCATGTGCAAGCACAAGCAATGGACCTTCTCTAGCTCTAAACTCCATTTAACATTACACTATCATTAAGATATTGTTTACTTTAATACCATGTCTCCATTCGTGTGTGGCGTATAGCCTGGAGTTAATTGGCCACGTTGTTAAGAGAAAGAGGTGCACACCCATGGAAATGATCAATATCATTTTCATTTTTCATAATAGTCCCCAGGCTCAGTTATAATTGAGAGGTAATTGTTTTCCACGTAAGGAATGTTTGTGGAGCACACTTGCAGGGACGGTAGCATGGTGACATTCAAGCCAAATCTGATACCGCTAGAAATAACCTCGCTTCTGCTTCAAGTAGCTGTCTTTTACCATTCGTTTGCCAGCTGAATGATGCCCACAAAGTGTCCAAACAGGAGAAGACATAAATAGCACTGCAAGAGGAAATTACACTGTCTCTCTGCAGTGAAGCCAAGTTATGCTGTCACTGTGAAGCCCAAAGAAATCAACTGTAATTTGAACAAAGCTCTTCGGCACCAGAAACCTGTAAAAAAATAACAAAAGCTTGAGCCCTGGAAAAACTGAGATGATCTCTTTAAATCTATAGGGCAAAGAGCGCATCAAGCACCTTTCAAGTTCTGACCCATACCCAATTCATACACACACTTTCATCCAAGCTGCCCTCTCACAGGATACAGTACAACACTGAACATCAAGGAGTCCTGATGTCAGTCTCTGGTCCAAAGAGAAAGAGAGGACAGGGAAGAATCTTTTTTCAGTTTGTCATTCTTGGGGATATTAGCAAGCCACATGCACACTGAGCAGAGCAGAATTCTCTTTCATATCAAGGCACACATTATTATGAATAAGGTAAACAAACGAACAGCAGTACAAGCTGCTGAAGTTACCATTTTTACAATTGTTACTTGTTAGCATATTTTTATATGCACCACTATTACTATTTAATGTAGTCAGTGACCCTGCATCCTATCCACTAGGTACAAGGAGCAGTGCACCTAGTGGAGACGGACGGAAATCAGAGTACCTAGAGGAAACCTACACAACCATGGCAAAGCCCACGCAGAGTAGAACTGGAAGCAAGAATTGAGTCCGGGTCCAAGGACATGTACATGACCAAATACTTTACTTGCACGACTGTGTCACCATTGCTTTTAAATATTGTATAGAAATACTATAAAATAATGCATTTACAAAGTTAATGTCTGCCTTGGGAATTGAGTTTCACAAATATGACTCCTGGCCACAGCCAAAAGTACATTTACTTTTATCATCTATTTTCTTTATTTTGGTTCGACTGCCAGAGTAAATGTCTTTGTCTGAGAGAATACTGTAGCTCTCAGTGTGAGAACTGATTCATTGTTTTATGACCTGCTACAGGTAAAAGTGTTGAGTTGGACATGCAAGGTTCTCAACAAGAAATCTTATTGGCAGCTGTTCCATTGACAAAGCGTTACATTACATTTGCATTTAGTAACTTATCAGACACCCTTATCCACACAACTAACAACCGATACATGCTTACAATCTAAGTAATTGCCGTGTAAGGGCCAACAGTGGATGCTTGGCAGATGTGGGGCTTGAATCTTGGACCTTCTGGTATGTACTCCAGTATGCACTCATGTCAGCTGCTCAGTCACAAATCCATGTATTGCACTGCTGCAAGTAGTGAATTGCTTTCTAAGATACCAGTGGTCTTGCATACAAATATAGCAATGGTCCTGAAGCTACATCTGTGGGAGGACAGATTTGCCTCCATGCACTTGCTCTCGTCCTCGCCATTCTTGCCAGCAATGAAATTCTACCCCACTAAGCCAGTAAGTTTTCAGACCGGTCACTTTAATCCTACTGACAGGGTCGCCTTCCCTGCTCTCTCTTCAGCGGGAAGCTCATCTTGCCTGCAGATCTTGACCCTGCCCTCTCTGCTGATGCCTTACTGCTAATGTTATTGCTTTGTTGATGTGTTAATCTCATTGTCAGTCTCTTAGTAAGCATACAACGCACTATTTTGGACAATCAGAACTTGCAACGCCAGATGATGTACAGCCCCTGTCTGTTATTCATCGCAGACTGGACTTCATGCGCTTCGCGTCACAGAAACAAGCATCAATCACGGACTATTTCTCAAATTTGCGTAATGCATGTTTATGTACATTGCAAATGTGATTGTCTGATCACGAGGGCTGCTTAGTAAAACACATTATGTCAGCATCTTGTATGAATGTCACGGCTTTTAACTAGTTTTTTGTAGCCTCGTTAAGTCGCCAAACTCGCCTCTCGCCAAAAATAGCCATAGCCATAGCCAGAGCTAGGCTGGATAACAAGGTCAGGTTGTACAATACAGTTAGATGCCTTAAATGCTACATTTACAATCCAACCCTTGGCTGGATAATCTTAGGTGTCTTGTATCTAAAATACGATTTTCTTTTAAATGTGATGCCTGATGCAGAGACTGTGTGAGTTTAACATGTTTTCCCATATCTGTATGGGCTTCCATTCCATTACACCTGTCTACATCAGGAAGTGGTTATTGTAGCTGGAATAATGGTGGATGAATGAAATTATATGTACACTGAATAGGTTAGTTCATGTAGCACTCCAGTCATTCAGGAGTGTCATACACTAGCCCACTACCACAGGTACACGGATTTAATGTCAGTAAGCCCTGCCAGCCCAGCACTGGGTGGGCATCTCCTCCAGGACACTCTGTACCCTGTGTTTTCCAGGGTTAGGCACAGGAGCTCCCACAACTCTGACCAGGAAAGAAAGCAGGCTAGACATTAATAGACAAACAAACAATAGAACTGTATTAACATTAAAATTAAATGTAACATAACATGCCATAGAACTGCTCTGGGGTAGCACACCTAAGATGCTAGCCCATCCCTGTCTTCGGCCTGGGTTAGGTGTCACACGCATGTTCTATTGGCTGTGTCTGAAGGACAGGAAGCCGGTGATGGGGCGCAAGTGGAGGCACATCCATTGCACGCCATGTTATTCTATCAGCCTGACCATGATAAGCAGGGCTAAAAATAAGTAAATCAAATAAAATGCCACAGATAATTATGCTTTGAGGCGACACAGTGGCGCGGTCACCTCACAGCTCCAGTGTCCCCATTTCCTCCCCGTGTCCATGTGGGTTTACTCAGGGAACTCCAGTTTCCTACCACATTCCAAGCACGTGTGTTAGGTTAACTGGTGTTTCTAAAGTGTCGTCAGTGTATGAGTGTGTGTGCCCTACAATGGATTGGCACCCTGTCTAGGGTTGTCCTCCACCTAGGCGCCGGCTTGCCCATGACCCTGACCAGGATTAAGTGGATAAGACAATTTTCTTACTTCTTATCAACATCTGAGCTGTTTCCTAACACCTAATATCAGGAACGATGGTGCATTAGTCTAGTAATATTGATCTCCCTGGCTGCCTTCTGTAAGTGCCACGTGGCCATATAGTCACAGAACTCTACGTCACAGATTAATTGACCCTCTCAGTGCCACGCCCTCTCTTTCATTAAGTAAGCCACAGGACAGCATACACAGTGTGTATTTAAAATCCACATCACATCAGAGCCGAAACAACAGGGTGGCAATGACAATTCATTTTAAGACATCAGTCTTAGACTTGCTGACGAGTTGTCACTAAACAGAATGAGATCTGGCTAAACAAGAAAAAAGCAATGGCTTGTAGCATATGATAAACATATGATTTAGGGTTTAAATTAGATGTAGGCTTTTTCTTCATTAGCTACACCTTTTGTAGTTTGAACCACTGTCCAACACTGAGTACCGCCATTGTCCGGAATAAGGATTACAAACAAACAAAACTTGTACGCATTTTAGGCTACCCAAAAACAAAATAGCACCTATCTATCATCAGCGCAATAAAACCTGGTGCAGGTAACGCCAGATGTTTTACTTAAAAAGGCAAGGTTTTAACAAACACCGGGTCAGATTTAAAACCCAAGGTTTAGACGAGAGCCTATAATAACAAACACAGAGCATGACACGCAGCAGCGTACAAAACACCCAACACAACAATACCTCTATTCCAGGTTTGATGATCTGCTTTCCAGCCAAATTGCGACCATTTAGGTCTTAGGCCAGCAAATGTCCTCAAACAGACACCGCCCTGCTCTTCCCTTCCTTCAGACAATACGCGGAGATGCCGGGAACAGGGAAGAATAGCGGCTGATGGTGGAGGAGAGAGAGGATCACGAGGGGAGGGTGAGGCTGCTCCAGGAAAGCGTTAACGCCTACAGAGGGAGCTTTAACACCACAGGACAGGACAGGACAGTACAGTGCTAGTTTCTGCCTGAGTAGAGGCAAATTCAAGTCTACACATCATCTTGCTGAAGCACTACAGCTCCAGCAAATGCAACTAACCATCCTAAATCACTTGTAGGTACATTTTCCGTTAGTCATTTGATACAGTCTAGCATGGTAAAATCCAAGCAACTGTGTCCGTGGGCCAAGCAATATTGAATGGGGCATCCAAAAAGAGCCACAGTGTGGTGTGACTGCATATCTATGAAATGAGAAAAAAAGAAGCCGAAGCTGTTCAAGTAGCTCTATACTTAAGCTGAAATGGCTTCCTATTTGATAACGTGCGCATGCCATTATTCCAAGCTTCATATAGTGCAATACAGAGGGAGTGAAGAGTTATCTTAGGTTCAGCCCAATGCTTATATTATCTTGTGGTTTTGCAGAAGTGTCAGAGCTCCGCTCAGATGAACTTGGTTCAGAGGAAAGTTAAGCTCCGGTTATAACAGACATTAATCGTACATTTACATTACATTTACAGCGTTTAGCAGATGCCCTTATCCAAAGCAACTTACAATTTATACAATCTTACAATCCAAGCAATTGTGGGTTAAGGGCCTTGGCAGAGGTGGGATTTGAACCCTGGACCTTTTGGTCCATAGTCCAGTACCTTAACCGCTAGGCTACTACAGTCCCACAGTGTTACTAGCTAGATCCTGTGCATTTGCTTAATTCGCTGCCTAACTTACCTCAATAAAGTCAATGATGCAAACCTCCTCTGCACAGCATCCTTCTCTCGCTTTATCTATATACAGTACGGTGCAAAAGTCTTAGGCCACCATTCGATGTGTTGTTTTAGCAAAGATATAAAGACCACATTTGGGTCATCGACTGGACCCAAAAAATATCAAACGTGGATTCAACGCTCCATAATACTCTTTTCCACCAATCTTCATCCCAACACCTCCTAACAGCTAGGTCAGAACAGCCTAGATGGTGGGCAATTCGTAAAAACACCCATCCTGCGTCTCTCAGTCCAATGATGCGCTCCCTCTCAAAGTCTGTGAACTGCGCAAAATGTCTTTGAGTTCATTGTCTAGAATGGGGGTAGCACTTCTATGCTTACTTGTGGCAAGACCCAGAGTCTAATCAGACCACACCTGTAATCATTTACATATCTTCTGAGACATAACTGCAAGCCGAATTTTGCAGCAATCCAACATTTCTATCTGTTGCTTTATTTTTTTGTCAATGACTATGTATAGTTGCGCAATATAGTTGGCTCAGGCATGGAGTAAATAAATGCACTGTGAGCATATCAGCAACAAAATCTGAAATCTAGTGATAGTAGCAATAATGCTTGTGGGCCTTAAAAAAGAGAGACAAATAGAGAGATAAAAAAAAGTGCACAGGTGTGAGATCTTGTCATGAACTATAATCATGTGTTTCATATACACCTTTTTCTGAGACACCTGAGGTGTTCGGAGCTGATTAGGAAAGAGTCAGAAGCCAGAAAAAGTATATCCTAGACAATGTATTTCAAGAAAATACAGCTTGAGGCTCTCACACTCACACCCTCTTTTTATAGATCTACTATGATGATATTTCTCTCTTTCTGTGGTTTCTTAGAACATTCTACATCAAATCATTTCCAAGGACATTCTGTTCTGTTGTACTCTACAAAGCAACAGAGGGTTTAAAATAACATAGGTTGTGATCACATTTTCATTTAAAGCACAATATCTTATGTATACAGATCAGGATTAACATTAAAATCGATTGCCAAATACTGTATTGCCCCCCCTCGTGCCACTAATGCTCTGACATGTCAAGGTATGGAAGTGAAGGTGTCCTTTGGTATCTGGCACCAAGACATTATCAGCAGATCCCATAAGTCCCAGAAAAATGTGAGGTGGGGCTTCCGTGGATTGAACTTGTTTGTCCGGCACATACCACAGACGTTAAATTGGACTGAGATTAGGGGAATTCGGATTTCTTTGTCTTGTTCAAACAATTTTTGCAGTGTGGAAAAGTGCATTATCCCGCTGAATGAGGCCACTCTGCCAATAGGGAATACCATTGACATAAAAGGATGTAGTTGGTCTGTAACAATGTTTAGGTAGGTGGTATGTGTCAAAGTAACAGACATCAGTGCCAGGTTTCCCAGCAGAATATTTCTCAGAGCATCACACTATCAATGTTAGTCTCTTCATCTGTCAGTGCATCAATGTTATGGCTGATTGCTGTATATATGTGTTGATTCACATTTATTTGAATTTAGTAAAATGATCTAAACATAGACTCTTTTATAAACAATTGTAATCATGTCCGTTTTACAGATACTGCTAAATGCAATCTAGATCATCTACTTTAGTATGCTAACTCAACACAAGTTTGACTTTTGATCCTTGACATTGACATGGTATGACACGGGATTAATTAATAGTAGGCTATAGACACTTTGAAAACATTTCATTTCTACGTTCTAATTAAAAAAAATAATAAGCCTGTTTCCTTTGTAGTCCTAAAACACACCCTCTGGTGTAGGTGTAGCATTAAGTATAGCTAATATCATATCCACGTTCCTGTCGGCCATGTCCTCAAGTGTTCTTCTGCGCAAGACCACACCACACATATAACCAGTTATTGAGTTTAATTCATGTAACACTCAAACAGATTTTACTTTTTCAAATGTCTCGTGAGTATCAAGTCGAGACAAAGCGTGAACACCAGGTTTGGTTGTAATTAATATCATATCCACAAGATGGCACTGATTCCCCATCAATGTTATAGAATCAGGCAAATGTACTGCACTGGGCTGGGCTGGGCTGGGCTGGGCTCTTTATGTGGGACCAAACCAAACAACAAATCACTTTGGGCATCCGATAAGAAATTATATTTAAACTTCCCTGGTTTATAAACTCGCGTTGTAAAGAATAATTGGACTAGATGATAAACTGAATGGATAAATAATTGTCAAGACATCATACACGAATGAACGGGGTGGAATGGGGTGTGGCAGGGGTATACGTCCCCCCGTTCTGGGTAAAACAGGCAGTTATCGCCCCCATATATATTCATAGTAAACATAAATGTATAATGTTAAATAGTATACAGTAATATGAATTGAAAGAACTTCTGCTAATTATAGACACAAAAATCGCTTTTATGTTTTGAAAGATTACATTCCCCCTTCAAATGCCCCATAGTGGTTTGGCCCACCTCCTGCCACCACCCGTTTTATTTTACACTCTTTACAGTTCCAGCCCACATACATTCAAGTAAACTGCTAAAGGCTTTTACATAGAAAGTAAAAAGTATTCAAGGGCCATAATCTGTAAAGTTTGTTGCTCAATAGTCGTAGCCAGAGGTGGCAACATTGTTTTTTTTTTTTTTTTTAATGTTCCACAGTATTACAAAAGCCAACAGATGTTTGCCACCTTCAGCTGTAAAGATGCATATAATCCCATGCTAATGTGATAGACTATCATTTATGTTGCATTCATATTTAAATGAATTAGCAATATCTCAGTAAAAAGTTTTACAAAATGCTTGAATATCTTGGACTGAATGCAAATTACTATCCCTTGTCTTGATTATCTTTAACATACATGTTAAATACAGTGGTGGCTCTGTGGGTAGCACCATCGCCCCACAGCAAAAAGGTCCTGGGTTCAATCCCAGGGTGGAGTAGCCTGGGTTCTTTCTGTGTGGAATCTGCATGTCCTCCCCGTGTCAGCGTGGGTTTACTCTGGGTACTCCCGTTTCCTCCAACAGTCCAAAGACATGCGTGTTAGGTTAATTGATCACACTTTATATATGACTAGTCTTGATGTAACCTTGTGTGTGTGGCTGAAATGGTTACTGATGCTGATAGAGACATTAAACAAAATAAAGAAACAGAAAGTTTAAATACCACATAAAAATAGCCAAATGCTGGCGAAAGGAGTTCAGTGTGAGAAATGTGTCTACTCATAAATGCAGACACCCATATATACATTTACATTTACATTTACAGCATTTAGCAGACACCCTTATCCAGAGCGACTTACAATTGATACAGTCTTACAATCCAAGCAATTGTGGGTTAAGGGCCTTGCTCAAGGACCCAACAGTGGCAGCTTGGCAGATGAGGGATTTGAACCCTGGACCTTCTGGTCCATAGTCCAGTACCTTAACCGCTAGGCCACCACAGTCCCATATATACGTCTTTGCCCAAACTATTTATAATAGACATTTTATCAAGAAAGTAGTTAGGAAAGTATTCAGGTGTATTAGGGACTCAGATTACATAAGTGGCATAATAACAGACATAAAACAATACTTAACTTCTTAAAGGAAATTTTTTTTAAATCACAAGATGTATGTTATTTTAAGTCAAATCATTTCCCTGCCAACAAAAATATATTACAAATATTTAGGCACTAGTGTATATGTATGAAGAATAGAGGGAAAAAACGTTTTTTTTCCTTAAACATTACTGTTTCAAATTTTATGCTACATCCTTAAACAGTCACAAATGTAAGGCATCATTTAGAACATTTTATTACATTTACAAAACAATAGTGCTGAATACATCATTTTTATATTCTCCACATGGTGTGAGAGTGAAGCTATAAATTATATTCACACCTAAAGCTTATTCACTTTATCTCAATGGATTCCTGATGGCTTGTAGAAGTGGAGTTCTGCTTGATTCTTTTCTCGTGGTTCTCCACATGTTTGACATCTAAGCGTTAACTCAAGCATTGGTGAACCACATCAAAATGTAAGTGTAAATATGAAGCAGGGTTTAGGATATAATGACTGATATATTTATGATGACAAATAATTTACCACAGATGTGAGGTTTTGTTTGTTAAGCCCTTTAAGTATTGTCAGCAATGGTAAATCCCTTTATATTTAATTCCTATCCCTGTTCCTGTAAACACAACTGAGAAAAGGACTTGTTTAATGCTTGTTTAATGCTGACAATACACAACAAGGCTTGTGTATTGTCACAGAGCAAACCGCAACTTGCATTCTTTACTGGAATTAATGGAATTTCTTCACAGAAATATACTCATGCACAGTTAACTGGGCTTTTGTGTGTAATCTTTCTAGAGAATGTAAACTTTAACTATCCATCATTAACACATCTGGTCCTCCACACACCTATGGCATCTGCAATTAACCCTCAGGCATTACCCTCTCTATATTTTTCCTAAAATATTTTCTTCAACAAAAACGTTCCGCTCCCTATGAAACCACACTCAGGGGAGGGAACATTATGATGTGTGGCAATTTCATATCATTAATGTTGTTTTTGTTTTAGTCATGGTCTTTTTCCAAATTAACACAATAGTTTTAGTCATATCTAATTCAAGTTGTTGTTTTAGTCTAGTTGAGGAAAAACAATGTTGCCCATTTCAGCCAATGGAATCTTTTTAGTTTATACCGTCATGATCTTAGAGAAGTTCAATAATATGTTTTATTAAATGTGATTTTGTATTGTGGATACAAAACACTGCAATTAGTTGTATTAGTACATTGTAATACTATTGTACACTGACCAATTTAACTGACTTTAAACTGACATTATTATGTGCACCTCAATGTTTCTACACTCATTGTCATTTTATCTTTTCCACTTACCATATAGAGGCACTTTGTAGTTCTACAATTACAGACTGTAGTCCATCTGTTTCTCTAGATAACATAGGCGTGTCTAGCTGGTACAAGTGGCTCAGATACAGCAGTGCTGCTGGAGTTTTTAAACACCTCAGTGTCAGAGACTGGAAATAGTCCACCAACCAAAAATATCCAGCCACCAGCATCCTGTAGGCAGCATCCTGTGAGCACTGATGAAGGATTATAGGTGAGCTACTGTTTCTGACTTTACATCTACAAGGTGAAGCAATATCTGTAATTTTCTCCATAGGTACACTTCAACCATGAGAGACAAAAGGAGAAAAAAATCCAGGAAATCACATTGTAGGATCTTTAAAGAATTTAATTGTAAATTATGGTGGAAAATAAGTATTTGGTCAATAACAAAAGTTGATAAATAAATTTGGTTCACCTCAATACTTTGTCAAACGTTTCCTGTAAGTCTTCACCAGGGTTGCACAAACTGTGCAAAGAAGACAGAAGAGCTTCTTAAAGAAGTTGTTACAGGTCTGTGAGAGCCAGAAATCTTGCTTGTTTGTGGGTGACCAAATACTTATTTTCCACCATGATTTACAATTAAATTCTTTAAACATCCTACAATGTGATTTTTTTTTTCTCATTTTGTCTCTCATAGTTGAAGTGTACCTATAATGAAATTTACAGACCTCTCTCATCTTTCTAAGTAGGAGAACTTGTACAATCAGTGGCTGACCAAATACTTTTTTGCCCCACTGTAGTAAAGCCTGTAACTGTAGCACTACAAAGTGTGTCTGTATTGTAAGTGGAACTGATAAAATGGATAAAGACTGTAGAAACAAGGAAGTGTACCTAATAAAGTGATCGGTGAGTGTATATTTTTCATAGCATAGACCACTGAGGGTCTTCACTAAATAACAACTTGTAAGCATCACATCTTTTCCCATTTGATGTTCATGGAAAGGTTTGTTAGAATACATTACTTCATTTTTAAGTTTAATTTTTTTTAAATGTCTCTCAAGTTTTGATATTTCCCTCTGTGTGAAAACCCCTCTACAGAAGGAGAGCTATAGGCCAGCAAGTGCCTCTGTACTGCCAACTGCGTACTCGTGACTTCTTTTCAACATCAGGCAGTGGAATCTGCAGCAAGAGCATGTCAGCACAGAGGAATGCACCACTTCTTTTGCCAGTGCCTCTATCAGCTATTACAACAGCAGGGCGATGATCTCTATGTGACCTTCTCGCTATCTAGCGTGGCTGCACCCATTAAATTAGAAATTATGGGATAAATCTCGAACACGCAAACAAATTATTCTGCTTCATTTAAATGGCAACAAACAACAAGCTTACTGTGAGTATCAGAACCTCTAGTCAGGAAATTTAGTAAGTACATCCATGTTCTAATCTCAAAATAAGTCCTGGTAGCCCTCCATGTACAATGATGTGGGCGAGTAAGAGGTTGTTGTAAGAAGTGTTTGTCCACACACCCAGAATTCCCTACAAAATACCTTATAATACCTAGCCAATACCAATCCAGCAATGGCTGTTTTTCATAGTTTAACAGGGTTCATTACATTAGTATCAATGTCTGATGAGAATACTGATGAGAATACTACAATATTCATAATCATCCACAGATTTTCAAAATTTTAGTAGACCCCCTTATCCAGAGCAACTTACTATTGATACAATCTTACAATCCAAGCAATTGTAAGATTGAATCTTAACCGCTAAGCCACCACAGTCCATCCATCCTAACTATTCCTATTTTTCAATTGCCATTCAAGCCGGAGGTGTTTCTTTTAAGATTGTATTAAATAGTGTTTAAAAACGCAGATGCGTTCTAGTTTTTGGTTTGTTTGTTGTTTGTTTTGTTCTAAATATACTGCCAATAGTTGAGTATTTAAAATATGCATTCTTGTGTTAACACTTAATTCTTGAAAGTCCAAGACTGATTCAATACTGATAAATAAGCCAAGACCTAGCAGTGTACAATGTGATTTGTTGGAGATATTAGTGACATTTACATACAGGTTGTAGTTGCATTTATAAGCCTCTACAGAGAAAGGTTAAGGTATTCAGAGATTGTGGCTGTACCAGACTGAATTCCGTTAGTTACAACTCACTTAGTTATTTTACATCGCAGTACCTCATCCAGCCATTAGGTGACAATAGCGCTATTTTAACCCCTACTAATAAAAAATGGAGAAGAAGTGTAGTGGCGGGAAATTAGAACAGTTGGCCTCATGTTTTCAAGATTTGAAATTGTGTGCGTTTGTGTGGAGAGTGCGTTTTGTTTTTTGTCGTTACTGTTCTGGGTAAACTTGTGTTTTTGTATCTGATATCTGTTGTTTATGGGTCTTGAACTCATGCTTGTTACTTTGTTGGGGAATATTGGGAATAAACTGCATTTGAATAACTGTTTGATGAATCTCTACCCTAAGCTACAGCAAATAGTTGTAGCCTGTTACCCTTGCTACCCTCACTTAAACAGGGAGGTGATTGTTACAATTGTTACACAGTTTACCTGAAGAAATAACTTCTGTCTGTGAGGAACCATTCTGTTGACAAGTTCATAATGCAAACAAATTAATTAACCTTTTAAATTGTTCATGTTTTAAACATTGTGGAACAGTGGTAATTCACTAACACACTAGTCTTTGTAATTGTCTGTATCTGAGAGAGATAAGGCTGTACATGGTAGGGTGTGCCAGTGCTGCAAACCCTGTGATGGATGGGCCTGCCATCCAGAGTGCCCTTCCGACTGTACCCAATGAATTTGAAATGAACAGCTTCCAGAACCCCATCAACCCTGACCAGGATTAAACAGAAAAATAATTATTAAATAACCATTTACTGTCACATAAGGACTGTTGTTGATGCTCATCAGGATGGAAAAGGTTACAAAACCATCTCCAAAGAGTTTCGACTCCTCCAATCCACAGTCAGACAGGTTGTGTAAAAATGGAGGAAATTCAAGACCATTGTTACCCCCCCAGGAGTGGTTGACTAACAAAGATCACTCCAATAGCAAGGCATGAAATAGTTGGCGAGGTCACAAAGGACCCCAGGGTAACTTCTAAGCTACTGAAGGCCTCTCTCACATTGACTGACATTAGTGTTTATGATTCTACCATCAGAGGAACACTGAACAACAATGGTGTGCATGGCAGGGTTGCAAAGACAAAGCCACTGCTCTCCAAAAAGAACATTGCTGCTTGTCTGCAGTTTGCTAGAGATGACGTGGACAAGCCAGAAGGCTATTGGAAGAATGTTTTGCAGATGGATGAGACCAAAATAGAACTTTTTGGCTTAAAAGAAAAGTGTTATGTTTGGAAAAATGAGAACACTGCATTCCAGCATAAGGACCTTATCCCATCTGTGACACATGTTGGTGGCAGTATCAGGGTTCGGGCCTGATTTGCTGAATTACATACTTTTGCCACTCATATAATATATAGTATTGGGTAATTTTCCTCAAAAAGTAATTGACCAAGTATAATATTTTTGTCTCATTTGTTTAACTGGGTTATTTTTATCTTCTTTTAGGACTTGTGTGAAAATGTACTGTTTTGGGTCATATTTATGCAGAAATATAGAAAATTATCAAAGGTTTCACAAACTGACAAGCACCACTGTATACGTATTTATTACTAGTCCGACTAGAAATTAATGAGCAGGTTCTCACCTGGACATTTATGTAATAAAAATAAGGGATTGAGGATAAAGTTGTCAAAAATGCATACCAAGAAAAGAGTGAAGAATAGAGATATTATGCTATGTATTGGCTGAAGAGCTGAGTCTTCAGTTTTTTGCAGAAGGAGGAGAAACACTGGGCCATTCTGGCTGGTGTGGGAAGCTCATTTCAGCAATGAGGAGCCAAGACATTGAAACATTGAGATTGGAGAAGGACATACAAGCCAACTCAGATTTCAACTTCAAGATGTCTGGTATGTGAGCAGTTCTGAATCAAAGAAAAGTAAATAATGTGGCGCAGAGCCGTTTGATGGCTGAAAACTATGTCAAGAGTTTTAAATTTGATCCTTTCTGCAAAATGAAGCAGGTGGAATGATCTCAGTAAAGGAGTGACAAGAGAACACTATGATCTGAGCATGTTCTCTAGTCGGAAAATTACATCTTCTCGTGGTGTTGTGCAGAAAACATCTGCTGTTTGATGTAATGCGGATAGAATTTATTTTGTTGTCCCACAAAAAAATCACACATTCTTTGTTGTGTGGGCCAGATGGACGGGCGAGGCCGTCTGTGTTGATTGAGTGATTCTTTGCCATGAGGTACGTCAATGCAGAAGTAGTCCAGTTTGGGCTGGCGAAAGTGTTTTACTGTTAAGGAAGAAATGTCAGAATGGCAGTCAGATACTTGTTTTGAAAATCGGTAGGAGAAGGAGGTCATGAGAAGTAACACTGAGTATCATCTGCATAGCAGTAAAACAAGCAATGGGTTCTAATTACAGTGGTCAGTGATTTATTTTACAGGGGAAAAACTAAATTGGACCAAGCACTGATCCCAGAGGAAGTCCTGTAGTAATCCTGTGTGTTGATGAAAGTCAACCTTGCAATGTTATGATCAGTTTTGTAAGTATGATGACAGCCAAGCATGCCAAGTGCATGGACCCCAATGCACAAGTTGGCAAAAGGGGTTTTGGCAATCTGTTGATTTACAGTGTCAAGAGCAGCAGATAAGTCAAGAATGAGAAGTATGAAGAGATGGATTTATCCTCAGCTCTGTGAAACTCCACACTTGGTGTAAGCAAAGCAGATTCTGTAGAATGGTCTCCCTTATAACCAAACTGGTTGGTGTTGAGATTTTTTTTTTAAAGAAAGGAGAACTGCATGTTTTTGGACAAGAATGGAAGGAGGGAGAAATGTTTGTCTTTTGACACATAATCTGGACTGAGTGATGCCTTCTTCAGTAAAACCCAAACCATCTTGTAGCAAAAATGAACCAAACCAGATGTCAGTGACGTGTTGATCATTATTGTGGTGTATGATGCAAGGTTGCTGGTAAATGCCATGAGAAGTGTGGATGGTACTGGATCCAGTGGGCAGGTTGTTGGATATGTGGTCATTAGTGTCACCATTTTACCTTCAGTAAACAGTTTGAATGTTAAAAAAAGCTGAGTAATGAGCATGGTTTTTTTTTTCTCGACCTTGGCTGAATTACAGAGCAATAACAGAATGTTGGTCAACTTTTGTGTGAAATGGTTTATATCTATGATGTATACGTATATGTTTTTGAGCATAGGTCCTTTTAGGTTTGTTTTACTATACAGTGTGCTCTTTGTAAGCGAGGTGAGAGGTGTCAGCCTGTTCTTCACATTAAAACCCTGTTGATGTAAACCATTCCCTGGTTAAAAAAATACTTTCGGAAGTACTTAGATAAGGTGTTGTAGAGATGCTTAAAGATTTAATTATATACAAAAAAAATTCTAAAGACCTGGGCAGCCATCAGTTCACAGAAAAAACAAACTGCTTATAGTGGGAGGAAATTCAGTAAAACTGATCTCTGCAGGACACCCAGTGCTCTCGCTGGGTGTCCTACAAAAATCATATAAAGAGAAAAATGTTCAGTGCTGGAGTGTGTGAAAAACAACCCAGGTCTAACAGCAAAATGCCTGCTAATATAACAGGAACATTCTAGTCCCTGGCTGTACATCTTAAAAGATGGATAACATGGAGAGAACCACTGTCGTCCAAGAAAAACATTGCTGTACATCTAAAGTTTAGAAAAAAACCTTGTAGCTCATGAAGATGATACTGCTACTAAATTCAATGGTTCACATACCATTCCCAGTGTGACCCTTCAAAAAAAATCATTGTGTCAAATGAAGCCGTCTTTGTTTCCATCCGCTTGTCCTGGTGAGCGGAAAGTAAAATTGTGTGCAGTATCAGTTTTGAATGTGTGTCTGATATGACTTGGTCAGAACACACATTGGGTGTTTTTAATACCGAAATCCTTGTTTTTCTTTCTTGCAAATGTGCTGATATGGGAATAAACAATAACAATCATAATCATCTTGCAAATGCAAGTATGAATCGGTAAAAACTGGTTCTGAAAAGAAAGTACTGTCGCCACCAGTGGTTTGAGAGCAGGAGTCGTGTTTTCCGTTTGGATACAGTAATGAGCAATGTTGTATAATGTAACCTTTGTTTTTGAAATCAAAATAAAAACAGGATACTGTATGGAATATCTTGTATGAACTTGTGACGCATTTATTGTTTTAATTGACAAACCTTGAGTTACACCAGAATACTATATATTCTGTACTCAAGTACAGTGTCTTATGTCATATTTCTGCTAAAGTAATTCATTTTATGAAAGCTGTGTGTATATACACGCTACATTGCAAGCTTTCCATATGGGGATAATGGAATGTGCCTCTATGAAATTATATGGCCAATTTTCACGGTGCGTAGAAGTGAGGTTGTTTCTATGTTTTCCATACAGTAGTTTCAGGGAGTGGAAAGAAATAATCTTTGCGTTGCGTTTAAGTCAAATAGAAAGAATTAAACACATGATCCAAGGCTGCTATGGCTGTATCAAACACCGAGATTATTGTATTCAGTATTCAGTACTGACTGGATGGTGATCGGTTGTACTGCAAACTGTTATTGTAAGGCACCTCGACACGCACCAATGCACAACGTTTGGAAGGAAAAGGAAGGGTGTACCAGCACTATTGCTTCACTTGTGGCTAAATTTGCAATAAGGAATTTTACGTTGTTATGTTACAAGAGTATATCAGGGCAGCAGCCCTTAATTCGCATAAGACTGCAACACACAAGTAAACCAACATTAAAGGGGTTTCACTAAGAAAAAATGCTTTTCCCAACACAGTTATATTTTAAATGTCTCAACTGTTAAACTGTTGGAATTAAACGTGGCATTTGGTAGTAAAAACGAATGTATTTTGTAATTATCCAACATTCATTAGGCTATTAATAGTATAGTAGTAATATTCTTATAATTAGTAGTAATTGTTGTTGTACTGGTATTAGTAGTATTAGGCATTTCAGGCTTTATTACTTCGATGTTTTGTTTGCTGGTCTGCCTTCATGTTCCACTGCTCCACTACGGAGCATTCAGGCATTCAGAATGCTTGGCTGGTTCATAACCTACCATAGTTTTCTCATTTAACTCCTTTACTGGGATCTGTCCTGTAATGGGTTCTGCTCCATGTTATTTAGGTTCTTTGATCCAGAACTACGCACCTGCAGCCCAATTTAGCTGCAGCTTCAGGACCCCTGGTATAACCTTCTCTGAGATCTGACATTACACAAGGCCAGATATCAGTGTTTCAGTGTTCTTTTTGTGAAATTACCTTCCCATACCAGTCAGAATGGCCCAGTGTCTGAAACCTCACCTTTTCAAACAATACCTAGGAGAATCTTTCTATCTTTTGAACTTTTGTTGTACCTGTTCTTTGTCTGTTTTGCCAGCTTTATCCTCAACCTCATGTTTTGTTATTGTGTGGCCTTAGCATTACATAGAGCTTGCTTTTTAGTTTCTAAGAAGCATTGTTTTTTGGTCAGATTGAGAAATACTTTTAACTGCTAGCTCCTTTAACTGTTTGTACATTTTGAAAGCTGGATAAGAGCACCTACCAAATGACTATATGTAAATGTAGAATTAGTAGTACTAATGGTGTTGGTATTATCAGTTGTAGTAGTAGGCACTTGGAAAGCACACTGGTTTATTATGCAAGTCCGCAACTGCTGTGATGGAGGTTTAATTCCCAGTGGTGTCAGATGTCACCTGCAGCCACGATTGGCTAGCCAGCTGTGTCTGAGGGAGGAATGGCGCTCAGGGGATCATCCTGTGGTGCTTCAACGGGGAACTCTGCCCGCGCTGCATTTGACGTCCTTTCCAAATCACGTTTATGCAAATACTATGTCCTTCAGGAATAGGCTCTGGAGAACACTATAGGCTACCTTATTACTTCCTCCTCCAGGGACCCTGGCTAGGAAAATCGGGGTAAGAACATGGGGGCAGTAGTAGAGCAGTAGTAGTAATCATTACTAGTAGTGGGGTGGTGATAGTACTCCTATCAACAGTACAGTACCCGCTACGTTAACTTCCTCTCTAAGCAGCTACTCATCGCCTTCAATCTGGCAACCCAGACCCACCATAGTACAGTTACGCACTCCACTTCGCCGTCGTGGTGGTCGATCAAACTTTTCTTTGCAAGTGTTTCCCTGGGCTTGCTTGTTTTGGGGCGTAGAAATTAAACAGAGACGTTTGGAGTAGATGATAGATGTTTATTTGGTGGATAGGAACTTGGCGCAGGTAGACTGCGGTCCTCACTTTTTCTGGATCAGCGAAGCGACCATCAGCATGCTCCTCACCTGTCGGCTTCTCCTGCTTCTGGCTGTAGTAAACCATCTCGTCCAGGGTAAGACTTGTGACATCCTTTTATAATATACTGCTTTTGAAATGTACAACTCTTAAATGCTCTTTAAAGTATAAGCCGGGTAAATCGAGTGTGCATCTTCTCGCTAGAGGACGGCACTCTTTAGAATAAAGCAAAATAGCACCGATTTAAAGGATATGATGTTTTGACTATGGATCCAGGATTTTATGGCCTGTTTACCCCTGAGTTCTTCACTTTATCTGTGAAGTATTTCAAACTGTTAATTAAAAACGCGTCAGTGTCTTCAGTTTTATTGCAGGGATTATTTATTAAGCATTAACGAAGGGGGACCGTGTCAAACCGTTTAAGTGGAAATCTAAATGGAGTCCGTTTCCAAATGACTTGCTCGTTAACAACAATGCGGAACAAATTAGACTTTATATTTAAAGTACACTTTGGTGTCATATTAGTAGTTAAGTACCAGCCTGTGTTCGATCCATATAGCCTAATGTTAGTTTTATTCTAATTAAATGTTGTGTGTTATTTCAAAGGGGTCCTCTAGAACTCGAGATCCCCGGTTCGATCCCGACCTCTGACTACGCCTTTGTGGAGGTTGCATGTCCGTCCCGTCTCCGCGTGGGTTTCCTAGGGTTTCCTCCAAGGCTATTCCTGCCTAAGACACGCTAGAAAATAGTGCCCCTAATTACAGGACTAGTGAGGGAGCAAAGTTCAGACACGGGAGATTGTAATATTTCTGTAGTTTCTCCAAGACAAGTAACATAAAATGGAAAGTAAAGAGGTTTGATCTTAAATCTTCTGTCTCAGGATTTTCTCCTGACCAAAAAGACTCCCATAAACTCTTCTCTCCTTTAGTTTTAGCAGAGATTTCAAGACTCACTTTGTTCTTAGATCTGCCAACACCTGAGCTGAGCTCTCAAAATGTACTTATATTTCTACTCGTACCGAAAAATTATTTGGTTTAATGTGAAGTAGGGGTGTGCAATATTGAGAATATATATAATACACATATATTATATATAAATTACTTGTAATAAAGGTTTTGATTCAGAATGTTTTATGTGCAAATTGTAGGAACAACACTCTTAAGGTCAGGAAGCATCCCAACACTGTCTTCTTCCTCTTCTGGTGAGACACTCGGTGGATACAGTAAAGACTTACAGGCTTTTCACAGACCCAAGCGGTGCACCTGCTTCTCCTACAAAGACAAGGAATGTGTCTATTATTGCCACTTGGACATCATCTGGATCAATACACCAGAGTAAGTGATCTGCCATTCGTCTAGATACCAGTGTTCTTCACTAGGGTTCATAAGTACTACTGGCTGCAGGTTTTCATTTCTACAAAGCACGAGTTACACCAGATTCCTCAGACCTGCAGCCCCAGTGGCTCATTCAAGTGGAGAACACTGATATCCACTGTGATATAAAGTGTTGTTGTTTTTGCACTGAAGTAGTGTAAATTCCATGTACTTTATTGCAGTTGCATTTGAAAGCCTGACAGTAATCTTATGGTTTGTCATTGCTTTGGATCAGTTTATCATAAATTCAAAACAACCTGTCACAGTAGAGCCTACAGCAGGTAATGTCTGCATGCAGCATACAGTGTTGCAATGTCGTACACTTGGATTAAGGTATGTGTAGTTCAAGAAAACAATTAAATACTCCTTGTGAACTGTCTCCTTTCCTTTGATTTTGACCAAAGAAATGGAAGTCCCCATTCTTTTTTTCTGTGTAATGTGAGTCCTGAAGGAGCATCTTTGAACAGTAAAAACAGTAAAAAATAAAAAAAAAAGAAAGTTCCTAGCACCGGCGCTGTTGGGCTCTTCAGCAAGGCACATAACTCGCATTTAGCTTGTAAATCATCCTGGAAAGAGGCGATAAGTGTAACAGTCTGCTGTGTCATCTCTCCAGCACCAGAGGGCAGCACAGGCACATTTTGAGCCAGCCTTTATTCTGTAGCAGGCTATTTAAGCGTGACAAACACCAGTGCTCATGGTTGTGATGTTATAAAGGTACAGACATTACAGTAATTAGTTGTGGGTTTGAAGATTCGAAAGACATTTGTAAAAGGTGAAAAACTGAAGAAGGGAAATTTAAAGTGATTTAAGAAGTGAGGGTGATTTAAAGGAAATTAATTTGATAATTTAAACCAAGTGAAAAGGTAGTTAAAGTCAACCTAAAAGGTTCATTATAAAGCTAAGTTTGGGTCAAGAAAGAAGGTTATGTTGGGAGAAGTGTAATGATATGAGAAGAAAGATGAGAATTGAAGAAAAAAGAATTTTGAGTCTGTGTGTACTAAGATAAGTCTGTTGTTTTCCTTTATCTCACTCTGAGGCAGCGTCTCCACTTTATCCCAGTGTTTGCAGGCGATTGTTTGAAGAGTACAGGGGAAGGCTGGCTTCCTTTTAATTTTATTAAAATGCAGTCAAGTGAGATGTTTACTAAAGTGTCCAATACTCTAAGAAGATATGGTCATGCATATGTGGCATTAGCCATGAAACAAATACATAGAGCTGAATGCAGCCCTGGCATAACATGACAATATCCAGATCTGTCATGCATTATACAGATCAAGTCAACTTGAGAGTTTTTGGAAAGCTGGTGGGGGGGTTGAGATTAGTACAAGATCAAAAGCTGTAGGAGAAGAAACTGTTTAAATATTTGTTTGCAGAAATAAGAACTAGATTGGGGAAAGGTTATAGCCTGTCAAAGCCAGCTAATAACTTAATATTCAGGTATAGAGTCTATAATCCTGCAAAGTTTCATGAAAGTAGCTTGAAAGTTGTAGAAAAGGAAAGTGTTTAAAATTTATTGTTGAAAGGAGAAAAGGAATAAGAAGATTTACAAAGAATAGTAATTTGGCTTTCAAATTACAAATGAATAATATATAACATAAAGTCTCAAACTGTGTTAACCGCATCTGCTTTGACAGTGATTGTTCCTGTCCATGGTGCTGATGTTAAAAACAAGTCAGTTTTGGATGTTATTTGTTACAGATGGAGCCAAATAACATCCAAAGCTTTTACTTTTATGTAAGACTCTCTGCAGGCAAGACGTGACACACTCCTATCATTAGTTAAGAATGTTGAGAATGCTCAAGAAATTGCAATTATAAATTCAAAATGGCAGTTATTGGCTCACCAAATTCATGTCAGCCCACATAACATCTCTTGACAGCAGGTTATATAAGGGGGATCTACTAGAACCCTCCTGGAGTAGTCAGTAAACACTAAAGCGTTTTACATTGCAGATGATTTCCACTGATTTGGTACAGCCTCTTCAAACCAAGCCCTGTTTTGGAGTGGCAGGATGAAGACTAAATTGCTCCACGTGCATGATCTATATCAGGATCTACTGATTATTTACATTTACATTTACAGCATTTAGCAGACACCCTTATCCAGAGTACCAATTACAATTGGTACAGTCTTACAATCCAGTCTTGCTCAAGGACCCAACAGTGGCAGCTTGGCAGAGGTGGGATTTGAACCCTAGACCTTCTGGGCCAGAGTCAAGTACCTTAACCGCTAGGCTACCACAGTCCCATTATCCGGATTATTACTTCTTTACATTATCTAGACGAATTGGGAAATTGTCAAATATCTTTAACCTTGCCCATGTCTGTCATGCTTGTGACTTGGATGTCTTATTTTGTATGTTCATACAACTGTTTGTACAGATGCTTGTGGTACCTTCTATTGCTCCTGTAGAGGAAATTGATTTGTGAAGGTCCTCCCTTGTTTTTGTCATGGCTAAGTGTTTGGGATTTTCCAAAGGTATGGCCATTATATACAGCCATAAAAGCTATACAATTCATTCTTTATTTTGACCAATCAGACTGACCAATCAGAAGTTGACACAGTAAACTTGGTGTATGTACTTATTGCCAATCTAAAAACCTAGCTGGCCTGGCCTGGCAATGGAAAGGCTGTCTTCAATTATTATTATTTTTTTTAATTTCCCTGACCTCAAGTTGTCTTGTCCACTATCTGTTCAGGTGCCAGCAGTCAGTTATGAATCATAAAAATGAAAAATAAACTCTCTGCCAAATAACACAATGTGTTTCACATTATACAAACACCTTAATGTGGTATGTAGGCATTAGGAGCTTAGTTTCATGTACCAGGGATTTCCAACCATTTTGTCACAAGCCCCTCTCTTTCTTCACCTGAATTTCTGAATAGCTAAGGGAAGATCTTTCTTACTGTGGCAGCTGGAGTATCTCTCTGCATTTCCCTCTCCTCTGAACCTCTCTCCTGCAGAGTCTCATGGTGATTAAGCACATTTGTGGTATTGGCATAGTAGTTTGTCACATTATGCCTCATTATTGTTTATTGGTATAGAAAAGCTCCAAAGCATACTTCTTTTGATTTCTGCCACAGAGAGCAGAGCTGTATCACACCTTTTTGTCCTTGACAGAGAGAGAAAATTAGAGCTAGTAATTCCACTAGTGCACTATTATTTCGAGCAAATGTTTTTGTCCCTTGGGAGATGTGGTACACGTTCAAGCAGATATAAACTTATAAATTAACATGTGCTGTTGATGCTTTTATGACGGGATGGATTCTTAAAAAGAAATGCCAGGATCAGAAGTATCTTTATATTTGTGTGTTGTTTGAAAGTGTTGGTTAATTGGTGAGGTCATGGTTGGATGTTACATTTTTGTTTGTAATATTTCTTTATTTTTAAAATCTTAGCTTTCCCTGGTCAGGAATGATTCCCTTCCCTCATCCACAGTAAATCATTCTTGTATGATGGACGCCCCAGCTTCCTGGACTCAAATCTGGCTTACCCCAGTGGTGACCTAGTGCCATCCAAGCACCTGGTTGTAATATATCTTTAAAAATCATGTGAAATGAATCCCCTGTCATATTGAACAAGGAATAAATCTGAGACACCAGTGCTCCTTCTTTTAGCTTATCTAACTTGTTTAAGCTTTTGGACAACCAGATCTTTGTTTTCAATCATGTTAGAACAAATATTCTTACACACATAAACTGGGTAGCCATTTGGGTTGATTCGCAACTACACTGATGCTAAGTGCTGCACTCTGCAGTCCCACCTGCAGAGGGTTTTTGTTTTGAATTTTTTTTGTGTGTGTCACTGACCTCAGCTTCTTGCCCATTTGTTATGTGTTCAGCTGCCAAGAGCATGTCATGCCTCATAAAACAGGAAAAATAAATTCCTTGGAAAGAATGTTTCTCGTTAGAGAAATACCTCAACATGGTTCTTATTTGAAGCTTTCTTTTTCTAAACGCCGTCCAACATTGAGTGCACTGTTTGAACTGAGTCAGTCCTTAATTTGAATGTGCCGACTTCCATTAGAGAGTGAAATAAATAAGACCGACTTCATAATCCAATGGTCCAGTAAATCAAGGTGACTAGACTTCTGTAATCTTGTGCACTTGCCACTTTAAAGGGCTTTAATAGTTTAACTACATACACTTTTGAGGGGGAAACACAATGTTGAGGTGCTCAGGGGCTAAACGCTTTACTGATTAAAATCTGATATCAGAAAGGGCTGTTGCCAAAATGTCAGCCAACTGGAGATTATCATCACAGCAGGTTATGTAAGGGAGAAGTACAAGTGTTACCTAAAGGAGTCACATCTTGTTCTTGTTGAAGTGAAGCTACTTTTCATTGACTGTCTTGGAGTAGGCAATAAACACCATGACTTACTTTACTTAGGTGACAATAAGTCCCGTTTTCCATGAACATGTACTCATTATGACACCCAAAAATTAATCCAGCCAGGATTTCAAAATTGCCTTGAATGTCTGGGATTTGTCACAACCACTGCTGAAACTGGTCTTCAGTTATTACCCTCATGTATGTAAAGTGTACCTGGATGCATGAGGAGCAGTAGTGAAAGAGCAACTTTTATGATAACTGCCATAAAAAAGTTTTCTTCCTCCTATAGCCATGGAAATAACAATCATGTAACAGAGAGCGGTTCTTTCGGGGAATAATCCAGCCTCTACAGTAGACACACCGTCCATATGTTATAATGGAGGGAGCAGGGTGTACTGTAGGAAGAAACTGGATCACCCAGAGTAAATCCATGCAGACAAGTGGAGGCCCCAGACCTGTCCACCTGGGATCGAACACAGGACCTTTACGGGGTAATCGGGACCTGGAGGCTTAGCACTTAAGGTACTAGACTATGGACCAGAAGGTCCATGGTTCGTATCCCAGCTATGCCAAGCTGCCACTATTGAGTCCTTGAGCAAAGTCCATAACCCACAATTGCTTGGATTGTAAGGTTGTAGCAGCTAGTTGTTCTGGATAAGGGCGTCTGCCAAATGCTGTAAGTGTATTATGTATAATAGATTGAACATTCTTAAAGCAAATAATTAAAACCGAATGCAAGTGGTTGCTATTTGTGATCATCTGTTCTACTCTGCTCTTTGTAGGCACATGATTCCATATGGCATGTCGAGTCCTCTGCGACTCAGACGCTCCAGAGTCTCGGCAGGTGATCGACGCTGTGTCTGCAGAAGCAGCAGTGATGTGCAATGTCATGTTTTCTGTATAAGAGGATATTAGCTATCCAAAGAAGAATTATGCAGGTAATTAATTTTAAAATGAGGATACATAAGCTGCACTATGGATGTAACTTATCTGACATGTTTTTAAAAACAGAACCTCAGATGGACTCCCATGGCCTTCCAGGATTTTGAGCCCTAGCTGCCTTTGAAATCACCAGACGTCACTGACTAACATGGAGGTCAAAGGACTAACGTGCCCTTCAGCAGTATGTGAAATAAACATTTCTGACAGATGTCCAGTCTAATGTGAGGAGATGAACCCAGAATCCGCAGATGTTCTGCAGGCACATACCCTCATTTCAGTGGAAATAAACTCACCGATCGCTATTAGATACACCTTCTCCTTACCATTTTGTTAGTGGATCATTCTCAGCACTGCAGTGACACTGATGTGGTGGTGTTGTGCTGGTATGAGTGGATCAGACAGAGCAGTGCTGCTGGAGTTTTTAAACTCTTCTCACTCACTGTGCACTCCATTAGACGCATCTACCTTATTGAATCAGCTTGTAGATGTAAAGTCAGAGACAGTAGCTCATCTATTGTTGCACAATTTGTGTTAGTCATCCTCTAATCCTTCATTAGTGCTCACAGGATGTTGGTGGCTGGACATTTTTGGTTGGTGGACTATTTGCAGTCCAGCATTGACACTGCTGTTCCAGCAGCACTGTGTCTGATCCACTCATGGCAGCCAACACACACTAACACACCAGCACCACATCAGTGTCACTGCAGTGCTGATAATCATCCACCACCCAAATAGTACCTGATCTGTTGGGGTCCTGTGAGGGTCCTACCATTAGAGGACAGAGTGAAGGGGACTAACAAAGTATGTAGAGAAGCAGATGGACTACAACCTGTATTTGTAGAACTACAAAGTGCTTCAATATGGTAAGTGGAACTGATAAAATGGACAATGAGTGCAGAAACAAGGTGTATTTATAGTGAATACTGAAAAACTTTATGGTCTTTTTCCTTTGAATAAGCATGATGAAGCTTATTAACTTGGATGCATTCTTCTCAAATCAGTGTTTCATCTGCCTTAATACAAATATATGTATTAATGGTTGATCCCTATTAATTATTATTTGGGATTTGATTTAAAATATGCTATGCTAGACTTTAAACATCCTACACTTACTATTATCCTATGATTTTCGACATTCCAAAATAACCTTCTGTTATTGAAATGTTTCTGATCAAGGCAGAAGGCCACGTGCATCAGTGGTCCGTGGGTTTAATGTAATTGTTTTTGTACTCGCCAAGCAGCGTTGTGTGCAGCAATATGTTACATTTTACATATGTTTTTTATTATTTAGGGGTAATATTATTCATTATAGAAATATTGATGCAAGCCAGAATTATGAGAAAATCATTGCCTTAAGTTCTATGTCTAACATGACTAATGCGTACCAGATGTAAGCTTGTAGGTCTGTTTTAATACGGCTTAGAGGCAAAGGGACTAGAGGATGGACTACTAACTAATCTGCTTTTGCATTTAATAAACCAAAGGTACTATTTTGATGCCATCGTAATTTCATTTACATTAATTTCATTCATATTTCATACGGATTCTTGTTGACAAAATAACAAAAACTTTGCAAAGTAAAGTTATACTTTGCCTCCAGAATGAGACATTTTAGGTTTTTGTATGTTTTTTTTGTTGTTGTTGTTATACTGTACAACACACTTTTTTCGAAAAGGACAAGATTTGACCATATCGAAATATATACGGTCTGCTCTCTTTCCGAAATATATTATCCATAATTCAATCAAAACATAAAAAAATACAGAAAAGTTAACTACTGAATGTATTTTAGTTCCATAATTGCAGCAGGATATCAAGAATGAACAATCTTCTTCTTCTTCTTCTTCTTTCGGCTTCTCCCTTTATCAGGGGTCACCACAGCGAGTTAAACGTTTCCACCTCACCCTGTCCTCCACGTCCTCTACTCTCACCCCAACTCCCTGCATATCTTTCATTTACCACAACCAATTATAACTCCTCTTTTGGTCTTCCTCTCCGTCTCGTTTGCCTGGCAGGCTCCATCGCCCAACATCCTCCTACCAAATATATCCACTATTCCCTCCTCTGGCACAGGTCCAAACCATCTCAGTATTCCCTCTCAAATTTTGTCTCCCAATTTTCCAACCTGTGCTGCTGCGCCTCTGATGATCTCATTTCCTAATCCTGTCCACCCTTAGACACTCCTAAAGAGAACTCAACAAGGGAAAACAAACCTCAACATCTTACCATTAAACATGCAATCCTGCCTCCTGCCTGTACTCTTCATCTTCACCTCCTTTCCACACTCCTCGTGGTGGGGTGTTTCCTTGGACAGTTGATCCCCAAGTACCTGAACTTTCCTGGACCTTTGTTGGACCACCTGATCCCTGTAGCCTGGACTGTTCCACCCTGCCTCTCTTTCATTTACACCCCACATGTATTCTTGTCTTACTACAGTGTTTGACTTTCATTCCTCTCCTTTCCAGACTTATACCTCCACCTCTCCAAGTTCTCTTCTACCTGTTCCCTGTTCTCACTAAAGATCACAATGTCGTCTGCAAACATAGTCCACGGCGATTCCTGTCTGACCTCATCTGTTAGTCTGTCCATCACCAGAGCAAATAAGAATGAACAATACCACCTTAGATATAGTCTGAACATTTTCTTTAAAACATTTATGCATAATACTGCATCTTTAAAACATATCAAGTGAATTCCTCCAGTATTTCTCATGTAGATTGCATTTTATTACTCAGTTTCTATGCATTACCAGACCTGTGGAACTCAATAACAAAGCGAGTCTTGTCATTCTGTTTTTTGGGATCAGTGGTTTGTTTATTTTTACTACACAACAGCTGTACAATAAGAAACAAACATTAAGAAAACTGACATATCAGACATCATTACATCATAGAACTATGTACAGTGGCAGGGTTTGCCAAAAAAAAGCTTGTCATTCTTAACATGAATACAAAAAAAAATACAAATAGACCTTGTGTCAAAGTTCAAACCAGATGCTACAACTTGCCAGAAGAGACTGGCCACTCGAAGCTAATGTAAGGGCTGGTGTTACAGCCTTGACTGCATTATACGTGTTAGGTCTGGTTTGACGGCTGGAGTTGTGACATGCAAAGTGTCATGTAAGTAATAATCTGTCATTTTGGACCTCAGACGGTTCTTGTTTAAGTCCTTTACATACTTCTGTCACCATGTGGAAGGAAGATATGCAACGTGCTGGTGGGCGACGATTAATGTTCTTAAGAGTGATGCCGCAGACCAAGTAAAATCTGTCAGGAGCCTGCATTTGGCTCTAGGACCAGACTTTGGACACCCCTGTCATAAACGGTCTGAAAGATTTGGGATGTCGGACTGTTCTTCAAAAATCATTTCCAATTCCAGAGGAATGAAGATGTACTTAATCTGTGATGGTGCAAAACCTTGACTTAATGTTGTTCATACTGTAAGCAAACTCTTGAATAATTGTAGCAGATGTATGGGAGTGTTCTCACCCAGAAATTTCAGAGGCTCAACAGGAAAGAGCGTTTGCACCATCGGGTACACTTTTTCCATTTGTCAGTCGTCTAGGTTTTGTGCTCATTACACTTGGTTACCTTTTGATTGTCCACATTACACATTTGATTTAATTACACATTTACAAATCCACTGTAAATATGAATATACTATAGGCTTGATCATGTATTATTGTACCATTTTATGCTATACTGTACGTCCTTTGTTATAGGTACATAGGTGTAGGTTGGAGTTGTAAAAATATCTCACCTGTACCTGCTTATGCTTATTCCTTAGTTTCTTTGTGGCATAAAATCATATTTGAACCACAAATAAAGACACTTTATAAGCTCTCTCTGTATATTCACCAAGATTACTCCTCTAGCACTATATCTGACTTACCGGATTTCCGACCTGTGTTCTCCGCAAACGATGCAGTCGTAACAGCAACCCCTGTCATTCTCTTGAAGAATTAATGGTGGCGCGAAATCCTACATATGAACATAGTGATGTACTACATGACTCCTCCTTGAAATGGTCAATTCCTTCTTTAATTATATAACAAGAAATCTGGATTTTTATAGTCAGGATAATTGGACCCTTTATTGTATAAGCAATTGTGGGTTAAGGGTCTTGCTCAAGGACCCAACAGTGGCAGCTTGGCAGAGTGGGATTTGAACCCTGGACCTTTTGGTCCATAGTCCAGTACCTTACCCGCTAGGCTACCACAGTCCAAAAAGCATTAACAGTGGTAGCTAAGACAGTATTTTCTATTTTAGAATGCTGGGTACTATGGTTTAAGGAATGTCAACCCCATACCTCTCATTATGTTACTCCTGCAATAACCTCAGGAAATTGCTTCTTGGCACAGATGTAGCTGCTTGTGGTGTTCCTATTGCTATCCAATTTGTAGAGAGAAAAGCCATTTTACTTGTTCACACTCGATTCAAAACAAACACTCATTTGTTAAACTCAGTGGTAAGTGACTATATGTAACTTCAAGACTGCAAATACTGTGTGTTATATTGGTGTGTTGTATTTGGTCTGTAATTATACAAAAGTAAATTTTTTTGGGTTCTGATGTGAAATATTACTGAGGACATGCTGTACATTTCTGTGCTATTAAATGGGATTAGGGTGGAGTTTCACAATAACATACAGCTCAGATGCCTAGTAAAAGTAGTCAGAATTCATATTATGTTTTATAGCCTACAGTTGTAAATGTCTTTCCTCTCATAAAACCATATTTCAGTAGAAACAATTTCAGCAACTTTTGAGAATTTCAGAAGTCAGTGCATGGATTGGAAATGTAGTTAAAGTTGTGCACACATCTTATTTTTATTCATTTTTTCATTAAAACACGAGTTTACTTAATTGCAGAAATCTGTTTCTTAGTGACTTTTTGTTACACATTGATTACCAGACTTTGGGACAGATTAGACAGAATTTAGCTCTAACTACTCAGTATGGCCGTGACAACCAGGTAGTCGTCTCATTTCCTGCTCTAAAGTATGGACTACAGCTCTCTTTCAGTATTTACATGATAATGTGAGGGCATTTTTAAAAATTAATATTGTTTATATAAGGGTTATGTTTGATAAATCTTTGAAAAGATTGTTAAAATACAACAAAATGTCAAAATGTCAAATGTATGTGTTAATTTCACAAGTTAAAATTAGGCACTAGGTTTTTAGAAAGCACCCTATAAATGATTATGCATATGCTTAGCTTATCACTATCTCAGTTAATGCCTATGATGTGTTTAAATATAGCACTACCCTTGCAAATAGCTAAGCTCTGAATACTCAATTGTTTTTTGTTGCTGTATTTTTATTTTATTTTATTTTTTTTTCTGTGGGTCAGCAATTTGGAAGTAGTTTGGCAGAACAGTCCAATTGGTATGTTGAATGTAAGGAATAGTGATTAGGGGATGATTTTAAAAAATAAATTCGAAAAAAAAATGTAAACAGGTTGGGGTTAAACCCTAACAGGGTTACATCTTAAAGCTCATAACATCTACTACTGAAAGCTATTTAACAATAATTATACCAGTTTATCATTCTATTAAGTATTCTAATTTGCAATTTGAGAGACAGTGTTGTTGCCATCGCTTCAGAGCCCTGATCTTGGAGATAATCTCTGGCTCATCCTTATTGATCTTCAGTTCCCTTCAGGGTCCTATGAAATTTGCACCTCTGTCTGACTGGTCTTTGCAAATACAGAGAAACTTGCTCAACATATTAATGAAGCTCAAGCTTGACATGGATCCAGGAATTTCTAAATGAATCACTCTGCTACTGAAGCAGGTAAACATCACAGCCCATCTGTTCGCCTCATTGCTGTTCTTTCTAGTGTGACATGATGTGCCACTTCGTGGCCCGAGTGCATTTCAGTCTTGTTGGACATCGGTATGCAGTACTAGGACTTTAATAAGCATGCTTATTTCCAATCTGGTTTAATTCTAAGCTACTTGGTTGGCTAACTGCTATTGTTGTGAGGGTGGCTTTTGTTGTTAACATAGTTATTTGAAAGGATTCTAGCAATTTGGTCGCAAGGTTTGTGTTTACAGGTTTCACTTTACTGGGCAATCACAGTGGGTTGAATATGTCTCATTAGCATTCATTGACCGGCCTTACTGAGGTTTTATCATTGATTCAACGAGCCTGGTGGATCAACCTTCTTTTCTTTACTCATGAAAAATTACCAACATTCAAAATGGCCATACATCGTCAATGACCTACCCTTGGATCCAGTACCATCCTCAATTGCAACTAACCTTGCTCTGTTCCAAGACAGCTGTCCTCCTTTCCTTCAATAAGACAACTTCCATACCAAACAGTCTAGTTGCAAGGTTATAGTTTCCAAAGAAACTATAGTTCTTCATAGTAAATGACGCACTTAATAGAGTCAAGGAAAACAGCATGTGCCATCAGTGAATAACAAGTGGGTATCGGATGCCATGTGCTTGTTTGGTTCTCCTCATATTTACAAGATCAGTCCTACCAGGTAGCATTGCAAGTTTCACTTCAACTCACCTCCTAGGGTTACTGTAGTTCCTCAGGGATCCTCCCATTCTCCCTGTACTCTAAAGCACTGGACTCACTGACTAGATCCCATGGCTTGTATCACTACACAGATGATACACAACTTCACTTTTCACTCCCTCCATCTACATACTGAGTTTCAGAAAGGCATGTGGCTGTCTGTCTGATATTTCTTCCTGGATGGATAAACACCATCTGAAGCTCAATCTGGACAAAACTGGACTGATGTACTTCCTGGAACTCCCAGACAGTGGATCTCTCAATCAACCAGGCCACAGGAAAAAGAATCTTACTGTGCTTTTGGACAGCATCCTCTGTTTCAGAGGTTTGCGCTGGCCACCAGATCTTGCTGATTTCTTCTGCACAACAACAGACTATGAACATTGTTGTTGCACTTATAAGTAATCCAAATGCTCAGCAAAAGACGCCAATTATCAGCCACCTACAAAGCAATCTTGAGAGCCCTTCCTAGGAAGTTTATCCCCCATTCCCACCTTGAACCTAACAACTCAGAAAAGGGTCATACCTTGATCCTGACAACTCGCGTGTTTGCTGGGTGAGTCAAGGATTCTCAGGACCTCATATCCCATTTACACTGCTCTACAGAAGGTTCTCTGACTAACGCGTTTCCTTGAAAGGTCATAGAGGCAGCAAATCTGAGGGTCATGGATGCTAACGACAGGAGACAATACCTTGGCATGTGAATGAGTTCATATGACATGAATACTGATGGTAAAACTGTCGGTTTCTAAATCCAGTTCTGATTTCAAGGTCTTTAAAGCCTTTCGTCTTGTCCTGTCTAGGGAATTTTTGTATGACATGGTCCCAACTGGAGGATATTTAATGTAACTTGAGGTAGTGCTGGCCGATATGACCTCAAGTCAATATCACGATTAATTGCACATTTTAACTTGTTTACGATTAACAATTTTTGTTCTTGTTTTTCTGCCCTCATAGGATGTTGGTTTCAATAAATTTTTAATTAACTTGAAGTTGCCTCCTGCTAGCATTTCCCTCATTTGTTCTCAAGACTGGTTGTTTCTGTTTCAGTGCTTACAGAAGCCAATTCATCGTCTTCATAGAACTTTCAGATGTCAAACTGCTTAGCTGCTTCACCATGCACTCTCTCTCTCCTTTCTCAGCCGTATATCTTAAGCCATAAATAGCCTCTGCTGGAGATGAGCCATTTTTTAAGACAGAATTTATTTCACTTTGTTATTCACTTTGTTGGAGTCATTGTCAGAAGATCTGAGATCTGAAGCAGTTTCCGTGCTCTTCTTCTACAACAAAGCAATAAACCATCTGTATCTACTGTAAGTGCAACTTGATCTTTATGGGAGCACAAGAGGACGCCTAAGAGTGAGTTGTTTCAGGATGTGCCACTCAGAATTCTGTCGTTCAATGATACACCATTATACCGGGCACTTGAGACTCAACTGTCAGTGCAGGCTTGCCATCATCAGAATGTTTTTTGGAAAGCAGTGTCTGTTTTTGTCAGTATCTACATTCAAATTTGTCAGCGTGAGACATTGCTTGCATGCGGACACTTAGTTTCTTCTTCATCTGGATGTTATTTGTGCAGAGACTGAGAAAATATGATCTTCCATTTTGTAAGATGTTGGTACTAGCACAATACTAACCCAGCCTTGGACCAGTCTCTGAGTATATGGAGTGTTATGGGTCCCATTGTGCTGTTCAGAACCTTATGCAAGCTGAAGATGTCTGTTCTTAGCAGAAGGAGAATAGGACCATTGTGATCCATCTCTGGAATTTTGTCCGCTATAGCTTTGAGATGATGGTAGTATTGTCCAACCTCCAATGTCTGGATTTGAAATATGCCTTCAGGCAACACATCATATTGAATTAACGTTTGAAGCATAACCTGAGTTTTGCTGACTTGATCAATGTCATTCGCTGTCTGCCCTCAGGCCTCCATGGTGCATTAGCATGCAAGGAAGTGACTCTCCTCCAAAGCCAAATATTTCTCAGATTTAGCTGACGATCGGTTACTTTGGCCATTTTCGCATTCCCATTTTTTAAAACAAAAAACTGTATATATTAACGTAATTTTGGGCTCATTCCCACACTTGTGATGGAAGAACATCGGACAACTTCCACTATTGGTGAGCCTGTGTGCAGCAAAGCCATCATTGGATCATACCATTTTTTTTTAGCTTATCAGAGACAAACTCCCATTTTACCCCTGCCAAGCTGCCACTGTTGGGTCCTTGAGCAAGGCTCTTAACCTACAATTGCTTAGATTGTAAGATTGCATCAATTGTAAGTCGCTCTGGATAAGGGCGTCTGCTAAATGCTGCAATTGTTTAAAAAAAAAAAAAAAAAAAAAAAAGACTTTTTACTATTTTTAACAAAGGGGCTAGACATGCCTATGCTATCCCTCCCGTAGGTCCTTCATCATCTCAAAAGTAGTCCTTTTAATGTCCAGATACTTTTCAGCTGTTTTTACAAACATTTTTTACTTGATCTTTCTTACGTTTTCATTTTTTTCTCCTTCCTGTTTGGCCTACAATTTCCCTCATCTGCATTGAACATCACAAAACTGACTGTCTCCTCTTTGTCTACTTTAAAACTGGGCCTGGTTTCTCACCTTAAGTTTGCTTTTGTTTTCTTCTCTGCTTTTTCATATTCACCCTATCTGTATTCATAGACTCACAAGCCTTACTTCCTATAGAGCTTCAGAGTAATAATCCCTCCTTGATGCTAATCCCTTTCCTTCAGCTGCTTGTTTGACTATTTCACACCCTCCACATGCTGCCCTATGTTCTCCTCCATAGCTATAGCACTTAGGCTTTACACCCTCTTGTTCCATAGTCATGTTCACCTCAATGCCTTTTCCTTCCCCTGCAAGCAGTCTCTACATGTTCATACCTTTTGACATTTAAAGCACGTCAACGGTGGTGGCACATTCGTCCTCACTGGGTAACATAATACCCCAAGCTAGCTCACTCTGGCAGTGCATTTCCATCAAATTGAATCATAATGGATAAACTGTCAGATTTTGCCCCATATCTGTAACCCTTCAATCTGTAATATTCCATGCTTCATCTCCCTCCTGCTAGGCTCCATTTAATAGGATCAACAGACACGTACAAAGACACACTGGTTATTACTCCCTTACACCATATTCTCCCTGCTGGAAACCACAAATGTTTCAATTGAAGTGATTTATTCTTTGAATTTTTGCTCCAGATACATTCTCTAATTCCGCTTTTAGCTCAGCTGTTAGCTTAATAGGATTTAGTATTCCTTCAGCCTATTGTTCTTAAATATCTTTACAATACACATGTATCATTCGCTCTGATCGTCAGTGTCAGTATTAGCTACTTTAAGTTTATAAGCATGAACCAAAAACATCACGTAAATGAGCTTACGTGCAATATCTAAATAGACCACAATTTGGCACTATTATGACACTGAATAGGTACCCGGAGAGTGTACAGTATGCGTATTGAATGGTCTGTGTGCAAACAGCAGACCAATGGATCCATACACGTACTCAGATACACAAACTCACAATCATACCTGTAAACCTTACATCTGCAGAGTTATGTATTTTATGTTAAAGAGCCAAGTACAGCAGTTAAAGATGTAGTGGCAGATTAAATGAAGGCAGATAAAAGCAGGTTTAGTATTCATTGAACAATACTGACATGCAGTGGTTCATCTTGGTCATTGCAGGTAGTTGAGTTTCTAAGGGCAAGTTGCTTTGGATTAGACACGATTGTATGTATATAAGGCTACAGGCCTCAAATGATCTCCTACGGATGATAGAAGTCTAGAGAAAGACTTTTCAAAAGATGGCATAGAACCATTACAAAACCTAGCCCAGTCTACAGTAACATTTCTAAAACCTGCCATTGTTTTTACTGAGACACTCATTTCTTAAGCTAAACAGACCAATTTGACTTTATATCTCATTAGTACAACAACAGAAAAACACAACTGAGAAATGTTTACATCTACAAATGCTGGTCATGGCTGTAATGATGGCCGTGGGATTTTTTTCCTCAGGTCCAAATTGAATGGTAACCAGTTGTTCAAATGAGTCCCTACACAAACAAACAAAACAAAAACATGGGTAGCCCCCACTTCCAGTATCACGTCCTGGCTTTTTAATCTTATCTAATAATTTGGGACAGAAGCACCGAAACCAAACTCCTTAAAGAGTTCTATTTGGGCTGAGAGGACGATTATTTATCTCGGTCGCCCCGCCCCATCTGAGGTTGCTGTGACAACGGCCAGAGCACAACTTGTATATGGGCACCTTGCAGTGCAATGGCGCCTGGCTGTACGCGTGAATAATACAGTAGTTTATATAAATTCGGTCCTGTCTGCAAACACTAAATCTGCGAAATGTCAAAAAGCAAGGTAAGAAAAATGTTAATAAGTGTAAATGATACCTAACGCCAGGTCTTGGTCCGTCAGCGCTACAAACTATTTTGTATGAATTACTGTCCAGGACAACAAACCAAGTAAGAGCACCTACAAACTGCAACTCTTTTACTTTAAGTTGTACTTAGTTTAGAGAAGTTTTACTCTGCAACGTTGTGTATGGAGAAACTTGAACGCTGGAGTGGCTGGAATACTGTGACATAATTTATTGTAGATCTATTACAAATAACATGGAATATATACAATACATTTGTAATAGATATACAATAAATTATGGACCAGTGCACCTTTAATAGCCAACTAATGTACTGATGTGTGTGAGAAACTTGCTTTTGGTCTTTGTTGAGGACTAGTGTCTCACTGAACATCACTGAACAACAACTAGTTTGTGGTAGAACCCAGTTATGATACCAAGGTTTCCTTTAGTTGTACGTTTTAGATTTTACCACAAACTAGTAATAAACTTTATGTTGAGCTTTCTGTATTTTATAAGATGCTCTAGCTTTTTTTGTCCCTTCCTTGTCATTGATCTACCTTTTTAATTTTCCAAAAACTGCTCATTTCATGCAGGCATCTGGATTCAAGGGTTCTTATGGGTATCAGAAGAGAAAAGATGGGTGAGTGAGAGTTAGCGTGCATGTCTCGGAGCACAGGAAAGCACAGTGTATGTGAATGTTTTGTTTAACAATTCAAGCCCAGTATTTTAACTGTTGCGCCGGTGTTCAGGTACACGTTCTCATTTAAGTGATTCCCGTTACAGGGAAGGAAGGAGTTGTGTGCGCTATAGGTGTAGCCTGACCAATACTATACTGGATGTCCTTCACCAGAGACCAGGCTGGGTTGAGGTCAAAGAGTGAGTTAAACAAAGTAGCTTTGTCAACCAGTATCATTTCCATAAGTGTTTAGCCTGTTTACCCACAACTGATGAGCAAAGCATGTGCCAAAAGTAAAAGGTAATCTGAATGTTAAGATCTGTCAGTTTTTACGTTTGTTGCAGCACTAGTGATATATATGCTTACATGCTACAATACTTTTCTCCATTATGTAATTTTTTACCTCATGTATAGGGATGGAGAATGGGATTTTAACTGGTGTGATGTGGGCTGGCTCAGAGAGAATTTTGATCACTCCTACATGGAGGAACATGTTAGAATATGTCATTTCCGCAACCACTATGAGGTTAGTAAGCTCAACAAAGTCAGTAATCATCATTAGTGTCTGCGGAAATATGGGAGAAGCACTGACAACTGTATATGTTGACAGTTGTTGTAGTGATTTTACTTATTTATTTATTTGTTGCAGTTAACACGTAAGAACCTCATGGTGAAGAACCTAAAGCGCTATAGAAAAACTCTTGAGCGGGAAGCTGGTCGTCTGGAGGCAGTGAAATGTGACTTCTTTCCACGTACCTTTGAGCTACCCAGTGAATACCATCTGTTTGTTGAGGAGTTTAAGAGAAGTCCTGGCAGCACCTGGATTATGAAACCTGTAAACATCTTAAGTTTGGAATTTTAGACTTGTAAACATATGTACAGTGCTTATATAAAACACTCATACCCTTGGAAAAGTCACTTTTTGTCTTCGAGGTTGAAATCAAAACCCATTATCTTTTTATTTTTTTATCTTCCAGCTGTATTCACATATTTTTGCCTTACAGCATTCAATTAATTACTGCAGTTAGTCTGTATGGATATGTTTCTACCAGTTTTGCACATCTAGACTTGGGAATATTTGCCCATTCTTCCTTTCAGGATTGTTCAGGTTTAATCAGATGTCATTTTACTTTCAATCCTGAACAGCACCTAAAGAATAACCCATAGGTAGCGTCAAGTCAAGCTTTATTTGTGTAGTGCTTTTTAGAATAGAACATTGTCTGAAAGCAGTTATACAAACATCTAGGCCCTCAGTTCCAATAAGCAAGCCTAGGGCAACAGTGGGAAATGTACAGTGGTGCTTGAAAGTTTGTGAACCCTTTAGAATTTTCTGTATTTTTGCATAAATATGACCTAAAACATCATCAGATTTTCACACAAGTCCTAAAAGTAGATAAAGAGAACCCAGTTAAACAAATGAGACAAAAATATTATACTTGGTCATTTTTTTATTGAGGAAAATGATCCAATATTACATATTACAATATTGTTTTTCAATGATGGCAAGCCGTCCTGTCTCAGATGCAGCAAAACAAGCCCAAACCATGATACTACCACCACCATGTTTCACAGATGGGATAAGGTTCTTATGCTGGAATGCAGTGTTTTCCTTTCTCCAAACATAACGCTTTTCTTTTAAACCAAACAGTTCTATTTTGGTCTCATCCATCCACAAAACATTCTTCCAATAGCCTTCTGGCTCGTCCACGTGATTTTTAGCAAACTGCAGATGAGCAGTAATGTTCTTTTTGGAGAGCAGCGTCTTTCTCCTTGCAACCCTGCCATGCACACCATTGTTGTTCAGTGTTCTGCTAATGGTGGACGCATGAACATTAACATTAGCCAATGTGAGAGAGGCCTTCAGGTGCTTAGAAGTTACCCTGGGGTCCTTTGTGACCTCGCCAACTATTACACGCTTTGCTCTTGGAGTGATCGTTGTTGGTCGACCACTCCTGGGGAGGGTAACAATGGTCTTGAATTTCCTCCATTTGTACAACATCTGTCTGACTGTGGATTGGTGGAGTCCAAACTATTTACAGATGGTTTTGTAACCTTTTCCAGCCTGATGAGCATCAACAATCTGAGGTCTTCAGAAATCCTTTGTTCGTGCCATGATACACTTCCACAAAAGTGTTGTGGAGAGCAGGCTTTGATAGATCCCTGTTCTTTAAATAAACTGGGTGCCCACTCACACCTGATTGTCATCCCATTGACTGATGAAAACATCTGACTCTAATTTCACCTTCAAATTAACTGCTAATCCTAGAGGTTCACATACTTTTGCCACTCACTAATATGTAACATTGGATCATTTTCCTCAATAAATAAATGACCAAGTATAATATTTTTGTCTCATTTGTTTAACTGGGTTCTCTTTATCTACTTTTAGGACTTGTGTGAAAATCTGATGATGTTTTAGGCCATATTAATGCAGAAATATAGAAAATTCTAAAGGGTTCACAAACTTTCAAGCACCACTGTAACTTGTAAGAATCCTTGGGAGGACCAAGACTCAAGGGACCCAGATTGACTTACAACTGATTCAACCTTACAATAGTGGGTTAAGAGCCTTATTCAGGAGCTAACAGAAGCAGCTTGGCAGAGGTGGGATTTGAACTCCAGACCTCCTGGTCCACAGTCCAGTAGCTTAACTGCGAAGCCACCACAGTCCCATTATTCTTGATGATTGTGAAAGTGTTGAGCAAGTCATGACATGCAAAATTATCACCTTCTGTCCATCCAGTCAGATTCAGGAGTTCAGGCACCAGCACTGGCCAATGGTCTGCACTTATATCTTAATATTTGTTTAATTTTAAATATAGCGTGTGAATACAAACTGTAACCACCAAAATTCTTCCCTTGTATGCATGTGGAAGTATAACACTGCAAAGTCTCCCTCCCATCCAGGTGGCACGTTCACAGGGAAAAGGAATTTTTCTTTTTCGAAAACTAAAGGATATCATGGAATGGAAAAAGGTATTCAACTTTGGAATGGTCTTTACTTCTGCTGTGATAATACAAGATACACTGCCTGGGGGGAAAAAAAGGTCACGCACTCTAATATTTTGTTGGACCGCCGTTAGCTTTGATTATGGCACGCATTCGCTGTGGCATTGTTACCACAAGCTTCTGCAATGTCACATCATTTATTTCTCTCCAGAGTTGCATTCATTTTCCCCAAGATCTTGTATTGATGATGGGAGATTTGGACCACGCAAAGTCCTCTCCAGCACATCCCAAAGATTCTCAATGGGGTTCAGGTCTGGACTCTGTGGTGGCCAATCCATGTGTGAAAATGATGGCTCATGCTCCCTGAACCACTCTTTCACAATTTGACACCTCTGGAAGACATTAAAATCTTTTCCATGACCACAGGATGTCTTTCGATATAGTTGTTTAACAAATGAGAAGCTACTCCCTGCATCAGTTAGGGTTAAAGAACTTGTTGCCAGCTGAAACGTAATCACCAATGCAGTAATTATCTGATGGGAGGCTCTGTTTTTTAACTATTTGACTATTTGCGGAGTTAAATCCAGGTGGTGACTTTTTTTGGCCTTGCAGTGTATATTCTTAAGCGACCTCATCAAAACATGTTATACTGTTATTTCAACTAGGAAGGTATCCGTTCAGAGGAACAAAGAGATGAGGCTCAAGTTGAGAGTTATGTTGCCCAGCGCTATATTGAGAACCCATATCTCATTAGTGGTACGTGAACCAATTGACTAATGTATTTTTTAAATTGCATTACTACTATATTACTACTATTACTACTATATTGCATATAGTAGCTTTATAAATAATGCTTACATTCATTTCCAGGCCGAAAATTTGACCTCAGAGTCTACGTTCTTGTAACTTCAGTAAGTTTGATTCTTTGGAGTTAAGGTGGTTGCTTGTTACAGCTGTCTTAGATATCAGTTGATGTGTTTGAAAGTTTAGAAAAACAACATCGCTAACATGGTATATGCTCCTACAGTACCTCCCTCTCAAAGCCTGGCTGTACAGAGATGGTTTTGCCAGATTTTCCAACACCAGGTTCTCCCTCAACAGTATTGATGATCAGTGTATCCTTTGTACATAACTGATTGTGCTTTACCTTTTCATATTATCCCAGCATGGTTTATCACTATATAATACATACATGGGCTATCTTTAACTCCATTTTACATTCAGATGTCCATCTCACTAATGTGGCCGTCCAGAAAACAGCACCAGATTATGACCCTGAAAAGGCATGCAGCATACCAGCTTTAACAGTATCTTATGTTCATAATGATAGAAGCACAACATGTTAATATTTTAAACAAAGTATTGGTATTCTTGTTAAGAAATACGCCACAAAGTGTCCGGGGGCTACAGTGATCTAAATGCGGTGCCTTCACGATGACTTGGGGAGGGGAGGCAGGTGGGGCATTATCCCCAGCAACTGCAAGAGTTGATTTAAAGCATACATTTACAGCATTTAGCAGACGCCCTTATCCAGATCGACTTACAATTGATACAATCTCACAGTCCAAGCCATTGTGGGTTAAGGGCCTTGCTCAAGGACCCAACAGTGGCAGCTTGGCAGAGGTGGGATTTGAACTTTGGACTGGTCCAGAGTCCAGTACCTTAACCGCTAGGCTACCACAGTCCCATATGGGAGGATGTGTGTATGGTAATATGCCAATACTATGCCATTGTAAATAAAGCACATGGGCATCTGTGGATTTTTGTATCCATGGGGGTCCTGGAGCCAAATCCCCATGCATACGACAGTAAATTCTATAAATGGCTGACTGTTCTACCATGTATGGAGATTGTCAGGGGTGTCCACATGAATTTGGCCATTAAATCTAGACCTATATTTCATACGTATGTTGGCAGAAGGTCTACTAAATCTGAACTTCTCTATTATTGATTATGGTGAGTAGTTCACAGGTTGATTAGTGCATCATGGTGTTAATTGATTCCTATCTATTTGGTACCCGTCATGGATAGAGATTGAATATTGCTGTAAATAATGAGGAAGTACAGTACATGTACAGCTTAGTTCCTTTGTATCTTCACATCCATTTATTTCTATACAGGGTTGCAAATGGCAGATGCAACAGCTGCGTCGCTACTTGACTGCAAAGCATGGTGGCGAGGCAGTAGACACTCTTTTTAAAGATATCACCAACATATTCATCCGCAGCTTACAGAGTGTACAGAAGGTCATCATTAATGACAAGCACTGTTTTGAATTATATGGATATGATATCCTGTTGGACCAAGACCTAAAGCCGTGAGTACTCAACGCAATATTGCTACTATTGTAATTGATATTCATTTCTAACTATATCACTGTTGTACATGTGCATTTTGTGAAAGTTGTATACTTTTATTTTTTGAATTGATAGTCAATTTCATCACACATGAATAGCAAATATTGTGCAGTGGTACCTCAGTACTCGTCATTAATTTGTTCCATAAGTCACGTCCGAAAGTACCAAGAGAATTTTTCCCATAAGGAATAATGTAAATTGAATGAATCTGTTCCAGGCCCCCAGCAAATCCATACTGTGTAAGGCATTATATGCGTTAATGGGTTTGTGTTGTATACTTAAACACTATATACAGGGTGTCTATAAAGTAAGTTCCACTTTAACACTGTTAATACTTATGTTGTTTGTCATGTCACCCACAGGGCTCACACTGAATCGATGTAATGTGGATAAAACCTTGTGCCTCATATACAGTGGGGCAAAAAAGTATTTAGTCAGCCACTGATTGTGCAAGTTCTTCTACTTAGAAAGATGAGAGAGGTCTGTAATTCACATCTTCAACTATGAGAGACAAAATCAGAAACAAAAATCCAGGAAATCACATTGTAGGATTTTTTAAGAATTTAATTGTAAATTATGGTGGAAAATAAGTATTTGGTCACCCACAAACAAGCAAGATTGCTGGCTCTCACAGACCTGTAACTTCTTCTTTAAGAAGCTCTTCTGTCCTCCGCGTGTTACCTGTATTAATGGCACCCGT